>JAOCZM010000184.1:0-222500 GCA_026122235.1 Vinca minor
GCATGCATTGCTTTACATTTTTTAAAACCAAATTGAAATATTCGGTTTGAAATTTTGAAATCAATCCAATCCATTTAAAATCTCAAACCGATGCATTCTGGTTTGTATCGGCTTGGTTTGGTTTGGTTGTTCGGTTTCTGAGAGATACAAAATATATTGATTAAAAATTTAAAATACAAATATTTTTTTTATATAATTACTTAACTTCTAAAAATATAAAGAAATAAGACTATTCTTCTCACAAGTTAAACACAATAAAAAATAAAATAATGAAACATAAATTCTTAATTCTTGAACTTCAATATAAAGTAAAAATAAAATAATTTTTTTATATATAATTACCTAGCTACTAAAAATATAAAGAAATATGTCTATTATTTTTCACAAGTTAAACACAACCAAAAAAAAAAAAAAGCAAATTAATGAAATATAAATTCTTGAACTTCAAACAAATTATCGAAAAATTATCCTACGAGGGAAAAAACAAAATTTCAAAAATTACACCATTATTAGTTTTCAAAGTAAAATAAAAACTTCGAGTGAATCTAAAAACCACATACAACATATAGCTCTTCAATTTATTACTTTAGCACTTGAAGAGTTTGTTTGTCATGGTATAAATAAAAAGTTCAATATGTTTTGTTACAAAATAATTCTTTTCAATTGATTACTTTACCACTTTTAAGAGTTTGTTTGTCAAGGTATAAATAAGAATTTTTACGCTGATGGGCGATGCTCCATGAGCGGGGAGATAGAAGCCGCCTAACCCAGGAGGAGAGAGAGTAACCCTAGAAAGGGAGTCAAATTAAAGCATGCTCCATGCGCGTGGGAGGGTATCAAACCCACGACCGTGAGTGACCCCTTGTTCCATCTGGGCTAAGGGACCTTTGATTATAAATAAGAAGTTCAATATGTTTTATTAACAAATAATTCTTTTATATATATATATTCGGTTTGGATTATAAAAAAAATTAATCCAAATCTAAAGTTCGGTTTTAATTTAGTCCAAACCGAAACCAATCCCATGCACCTCTCAAACCGAAAATTCGGGTTTGAATTGGTTTGGTTTGAGTCGATTTCACATTTTTCATGAACACCCCTAGTCCACACCCAATTGAGAGCCTTCACTTCTTTCAATGGAGAATTCCATTATAGAGCAAAGTTGAAAATCACAATTTTTTTTGGTCCAAGTTTTTATGGTTTTCAACTATGGATAAATCCATAAAATAGAGATGGAGTACACTATTTTCTCCCCTATCTCCATTTTTTTAGATATAATGTATCTCCATATTCGATTTAATTTCTCTCCAAGGAGCTTTTTTTTTAACATAAATTTTCTTGTCCAAGTTTTATGGTTTGCAGCTATGGATAAATCCCCTAAAAGAGAGATGGAATACTTAATGTTCATTTACGAAATCGTTAATTATGTTTCTTACCATTGTTTGTCTGTGTATCTTACAACTATTAGAGAATATGTGTCTTACATGTATTAGACACACATCTTACATCTAGTTGTAAGATGTGTGTCCAATAGTTGTAAGCTCCACTCTTTACAAATTGGTAGAAAAACATCTAACATCTTTTAGACACATAATATTTAAATTTTTAAAAAACAAATTACAACTTTAAAAAAACTTACCAGCACAAAATGCATAATAAACAAAAATGGTCGTTAGATATGTGGGGTTTTTTAATGTGGCTTTATTTTCTATAATATTTTTATTCATATCAACCCAATGTTTATAACCGAATAGATCTGCACTATTTGATTCTTGTTGTCATTTTTGAAAGATTTATTTTTCACAATTTTTTTGTTGATGTCTCCTACATGTTTATAACCTGTAGAAACTTGAACTATTTGATTTTTGGGGGTAATTTGGTATGAAATTGTGAAAAAATCAAATAGAACAATAGCTATTAGATCTAGTGAGATTTTTTAATTTTTGGAAGGTTATAGATTGATGAATGTTATGGATGAAGGTTAAAATAGACACTAATAGAGGTCGGTTATGAATTAATGGTGAGTTATGGTTTAAATCATTGGGTTTACAGAGTAATGGAAGAAGGTGGTAAACGTAGTACTTTGTTTTGAAAAGTTATCAAAATAATTTGAGCGGCTAACTGATAAGATAAAGGAAGAAAATGTACAATTATCCAGTGTGACAGCCCTAAATGTGGCTAGTAAATGATCTGCGTGTTTTTGGCCCTTAGACGTAATCCGTCTTCATCCAATTCCTTTTGTTGCGTTCAGAAGGTGCTGAACAATAGAGTGTTCAACACCCTAGCCGAGTCTATTAATTGCAAAACGGCTGGGCGGTTGCCCCATGAAGGGGAGAGAGAACTGCCTCACAAGAGGAGGAAATAGCCCTAGAAAGGGAGACATTTTTTAAGCTTGCCCCCATGTATGGGGCAAAATCCTTTGTCTCATTCGTGTATGTCCAGTGTCCCCAACCAATCACAATTCACCATGTGTATATATAATTGAAACAAATATTTATATAATAAATTCTGATTGGTTAGGGGACACGGGACATACACTGACGAGACAGAGGATTTTCACCCCCATGTATGGGGAGGGTGTCGAACTCGGGACCTTGCGGTCACAAGTCGAGGCTTGCCCTGTTGGAGAAATTGGTTTTCTCTATAAATTAAAGTGTAATTAATGTGTCGTGAGGACATATTTGAGCTAATATATTTATATGTTACACCGCTCGGTTTTGAATGTTATTGAGTTTATCACGAAGTGGGTTGCGCAAGCTTCGTGATGATATATAACATGTGAGAAAACCAATTCTTGTTGTGAATGATAAATTGGTATAAAGTGGAGTGGATGAAATGTGGTAAATGGATTTTTAAACACACATCCCACATGGGAAACCTTTGGAAGAGTTTTTCACTTTATAAGGAAAAATGGTTCAAATGGGTTTAAATTGTATTACCACTATTATGCCTCAAGTGATAACCTCGTGTGCGCCCGCGCAAGGGGGTGCAAACGGAAGGTCTGTTGATACCAAATTACCTTGAACTTGTGTGCAGGCGCGACCTGCGTACACGAATGCCGGACAAAAAACTCGCGGCACTGATCAACCAAGTTTTGTTACTAGTTTGAATTCGTTTTTGGAATTCAAAATTTTGTAACAGCAGAATTCATCTCACAATGAATTCTGGAGACTGTAACAGCCAGGCTTAATGGTGGTGTAATTTTAAAATCCGAAACTGCTATTGTAAATGACTGAGTAATGCCATTACAGTTACATTTCAGATTTGGGAGCCTATATAAGGCAGCTTTGCACTGCCAGAGAACTTACCCCGAAATATATATTTTTCCTTCTCCTCTCTGCTGTTTTTCCCCCTGCATTTGCATCCTATTTCAGAGTTCATTCTGTTACCAAAAACGATTCGAAGGTTCTGCTACTCTTGCTTCACAGAAGCAGAAAGTGTTTGGGCGTTGTACCTTGGGAGTTCAGTGTTCAAGACATCCAGAAGCTGATAAAAGGCCGAACATATTGAACTTAAGTGGAAGCGATTAACTGCTATATCGTCCAGGATTCTAATCCAAACTGGTTAAGGTTTCGATGATTGTTTTTATTTTTTCTATCCGAGAAAAATTAGTTTAAAACCGATGCGATTTTATTTTATTTTTTTCTCGTCCGTAAAAATTATTTTTTCAGTCAGTGAAATTTCGCTCTAGAAATTATTCTTCAGTGCAGAATTTATGTCCAGAAATTAATATATTATTTATGCGTTTAATTTTTATGTTGTTGTTTCTGCTGATTAATTACTAACTAGTGTTCTGTTTTTTTTTATTATAGAAATGGCAAACACTGAAAATCAAACTGCTGCAACTGATATTGGCATTGGCTCCGAAAACGTTCCGGTTGGAGTTCCGACTAATGTGGTTCCTCCTTTCGGTAATGAGACCGTATTTCCTCCTTTTGTGGCTGCCATGCCAAACCGACCAATTCATTTTGGTCAGTTTGACAAACCCGAGAAGTTTAAGGGTGGCAACAACTTTAAGTTGTGGAAAGAAAAAATTATGTTTTTTCTGACCACTCAACATCTGATTCGGTTTATCATTGAGGATAAACCGGTGGAGGACAGTAATGATCCTCAATCTGAAACCACGGTACGAGCGTGGCTAAGTGTTGACTACCTCTGTCGGCACAATATATTAATGAATTTAGATGATTCCCTTTATCAATTGTGCTATGAAAAAAATACAATAAAAGATTTATGGGAATCTCTACTGAAAAAATATACTGTGGATGATGCAGGGTCCAAAAAGTTTATAGCCGCTCGTTTCCATGATTTCAGAATGGTGGATGGAAAATCTGTTCTTGAACGAGTGGAGAGCTTCAAAAGATATATCATGATCTTGCCGCTAGGGCATGGGAATCAACGACTCTTTACAAGTCGCGTTGTTGATTGAGAAGCTCCTCATTCTTGGGATGATTTCAAGCATTACCTGAAACACAAGAAGAAGGAAATGACCCTGGAAGATCCGATGTTGAAACCGAGGATTGAACAGACTCTAGAAAGATGAGTAAGAAGCCTAGTAGCTCATAGCTAAGGCAAATGTAGTTGAGACAGAAAAACTCAAGGACTAATGCTAAGAGAAAGCGTCCCAAATGAGTCAAAGGTTTCAAACTCAAAGTTTATCGGAACCTTCTATGTGTGTGGTAAACCTAACCACAAAGCTAAGGATTGCCGTAGTCGAGTTGCGGTAAATAACAAGAACAAGAGAAATCCTAGTGCTGGGAACAAGAACCGGAATCAGAAGGCTGCCCAAGTTAATGTTGCGTAAGATGGAAGACTAGGCTCGGAATAGAATACATGCATCCGGTCGTTTGTCATTTCAGAGGTAAATTTGGTCGAGGCAACCAAAAAGAGTGGTTTGTTCATACGGGGGCCACTCATCACATCTGTACTAATAAGTGGATGTTCAAGACATACCAAGCTGTAGAAGATGAAGTCTGATGTATGGGGAACTCCGCGACCTCCAAAGTGGAGGGAAAGGGCACTGTTGTCCTAAAAATGACATCGGGAAAGTGAGGTGATTCTGATTGATGTGTGCCATGTGCCGTAGATCCCGAAGAACCTCATTTCGGGAATAGTGCTAAACAACAAAGGTTTTAGACTTGTTTTTGAAGCAAACAAGTTTATTCTTACCAAGAGTGGTGCCTTTGTGGGAAAGGGTATTTAGTCGGTAGTTTATTTAAAATGAATGTAATGACTCGTACTACCATGTACTCGAGCCAATCAGCGTTAATGTAATCGAGGCTTCCACTAGCTCACTGGGAAAAATTTCCCAAGAGGCTAATAAAGATATTAAATTTGCTTATTTTGTTGAGTCTTTTAATTTATGGCATGATAGACTAGGTCATGTAAATATTAAAAGTATACAAAAGTTAGTTTCATTAAACTTACTTCCCAAATTTAACATTGATAAAAATTACAAGTGTGAGACTTGTATTGAGTCAAAGCTAGCTAAATCCTCTTTCCATTCAATTGAAAGAAGTTCATAACCGTTAGACTTAATTCACACTGATGTTTGTGATTTAAAATATGTGCAATCAAGAGGCGGTAAAAGTTACTTCATCACTTTTATTGACGATTGCAGAAGATTTTTTTATGTTTACTTAATGAGAAGTAAAGACGAAGCAATAACTATGTTTAGCCATTATAAAGATGAAGTTGAAAATCAACTTGGCAAGAAAATTAAAAGGCTAAGAAGTGATAGGGGTGGAGAATATGAATCTCCATTTGCACAGTTGTGCGCTGAAAGTGGCATAATTCATCAAACAAATGCGCCCTATACTCCAGAACAAAATGGAATAGCAGAGCGCAAAACAGAACTCTTAAAGAGATGATGAATGCAATGCTAATAAGTTCTGGCTCACCCCAGATTTTGATGGGGGAAGCTTTGCTTTCCGCAAATCACATCCTAAACAGACTACCACATAAGAGACTTGATAAAACTCCTTATGAATTATGGAAAGGTCACGCACCTTCTTATAAGTTTATAAAAGTTTGGGGATGTCTAGCAAAGGTTCCAATTCCACCCCCTAAGAGGACGAGAATAGGACCTAAAACGGTAGATTGTGTGTTTATAGGATATGCACAGGATAGTAGTGCTTATAGATTTTTAGTGCACAACCGATAACTCGAGTGCATGTAAATACAATTATTGAGGCTAGGGATGCTTCCTTCTTTGAGGGGATTTTTCCTTACATTAAGCATTCGAGCTTAGACCCTAAAAACAATCATGTTGAGAAGATTGTAGGGGGAAAAAGAACTTCAAGAAGAAGTTGAAGAACCCAAACATAGCAAAAGAGCTAGAAGGGAAAAGTCATTTGGTCCAGATTTCCTAACTTATTTGTTAGAAAATGATCCTTTGACTTTTAGATAAGCAATTACTTCTCCAGATTCAGACTTATAGAAAGAAGCAATTGATAGTGAAATAAATTCAATTCTTCAAAACCATACATGGGAACTTGTGGAACTTCCACCAGGTTGTAAAGCATTAGGTCACAAGTGGATCTTTAAAAGAAAGATGAGACTCGATGGTACAATTGACAAGTACAAGGCAAGACTTGTAATTAAAGGATACGTATAAACCGAGGGTGTTGATTATTTTGACACTTATGCCCCTCGTATCTAGAAAAAACATCAATCAGAGCAAATTATTGCTTTTTGCAGCCTTGTTTGATTTGGGAGATCCATCAAATGGATGTGAAAACAAACTTTTCTTAACGGAGAACTCGGAAGAAGAAATATATATGGAACAACCTGAAGGTTATGTTGTTCCAGGCCAAGAAAATAAGGTGTGTAGACTTGTCAAATCAATGTATGGATTAAAACAAGCACCTAAACAATGGCATGAGAAATTTGATAGTGTAATGCTATCAATTGGTTTTCAAATAAACCAGAGTGATAAATGTGTATACGTGAAAGGAAGAAAAGACGATTATGTAATAGTTTGTCTCTACGTAGATGACATGATTATTATTGGTAACAAAGAAAATATTAAAGTTACCAAGAAATTGTTGTCGCAAAACTTCGATATGAAGGATATGGGACATGCTGATGTAATACTTGGAATGAAAATTACCAAAACATCATATGGATATTCACTTTCTCAAAGTCATTATATTGGAAAAATATTAGACAAATTTGATAAAGGAAGTGATTTAATTGTGATAACACCTATGGAAGTAGGTTCTAATCTTCACAAGAATCGTGGAGAAGGTGTGCGATAGCTTGAATATTCTAGGATCATAGCGAGCCTAATGTATCTCATGGATCGCACTAGAGACTAGATATTACAAACTCGACCAATAGATCGCGAGATATACAAGTAATCCCAAGCTATGAGCACAGAAATCGTTAGTTAGAGTACTTAGATATATAAGATACACTAAAGATACACTCCTAACTATGGATTATTTTATACAAGATATCTAGTTGTACTTGAAGGATACACTCGATGCAAATTGGATAGCAGATTCCAAAAATATAAAAAATCCACAAGCGGATGCATTTTTTGTATTTGGAGGTGCGATGTTTCATGGAAATCATGCAAACAAACTTGTATTACGAGATCAACTATGGAATCGGAATTCATAGCTATGGATCTAGTAGGCGAAGAGGTCGAATAGTTACGTGGATTTTTGGGAGATGTTCCAATGTTTTCAAAACCAATGCCACCAGCTAGCTTACATCGTGATAGCATGTCAGCTATTGGTAGAGCAACGAATAATGTGTATAATGAGAAATCTAGACATATACGTCGTGAGACATAAATCCAGTAAAGAAACTTTTGAAAACCCGGTGTTATAGTTTTGGATTTTGTGAGATCCAAAGAAAATATAGCGACCCATTAACAAAAGGTCTAACGAGAGATCTTGTTGAGATTTCATCGAGGGGAATGGGGTCGAGCCCGTGAAAATTGAATACCACTCATGATGGCAACTCTACCTCGAATTGTAAAGCCCAATTGCAGGTTGAAATGGACAACCGAATTGTGGGGGGAGTCGAACAAAGTGAAGGGATTCATGGGCGGAAACTCGTTCCAAACACCCATGGATCCTCCCCTGATGGATCCGCTTATATGAAACAATTCGAAAACAGCGGTAAAAACTTACAATTTTTCGGATTCAAGAAGCTACTTCTTGAATAGAGGATGACGATTCTTGGAAGTTTTCTTTTCACCAACGGAATTCCCTTTGCGGAATTTCCCTCTACCGGTATCCACGCGACGAAACAATCAGTGATTGCTAGCTCTTCGTCTTTCTGAAGTTCGGGAATTTAGAGAGAAAAGGGAAAAGCAGAAAGAAAACGTTTTTTTTCCTTTTAGTATTGGTATTTCGGCTGAATGATTTAATCTGCTAGGTTTTAGGCTAAGAGATGTTATATAGAGTGTGGGAGTTTGTTCCCAGAACAACTCCCACGTCTATTCAACTTCTCTCGGCTGTGGGAGACTCTGACTCCCACGTCCCCTAGACTTCTGCTGGTAGTGGGAGTCTTTATCGGAAAACAACTCCCACTTAATCCCAACTATAGTTAAATACCAAAATTGCCCCTATCTCTAATTCGAATAATAAACACTTTATTGTTTTCAGAAAAAACAAAAGTCAGATACAATGAACCTAGACACATTCTAGATTCATTGAATCTGGACATGAAGCTTGTTAGCTCGTCTATGCATGTGACCCTGTAGGTTCATATCACAATGGCAATGAAAACACACTTAGTAGTAGTGTGAGTTCATAAGTCACAAGCGGCCCCTAGCAGGACATTGTGACTACCCAAGGTGAATGAATTTACAACGGAACCTATTGTCAATCCACTATTTAATCCCTTTGTCTCGCGATATCCCTAATTAAGCATAAGGCATGGTGGTCGTCACCCTTTATTAAGCTTAATTGTATTTATGCTCGATCTCCGGGTAGATCTGTTTCGACAAATAGGATTTGATAACCACTTTATCAAATACATTTGAGCACGGCCATGCATTTAAACAGTCTTTCCCTATCGAGGGCCCATGGATATCTCTCTCTAATAATAGAGAGGGACAAATTCCTTACAATGTCTCTCACATTCAAGCTATGATAGGACACTACATCCGATCATCAGTCGTATTGATTACTGCATACAAGTAACGTCCGATCGAGTCAAAATGTGGCTCCATTCATACTAGAATCAATGAAGACATAAGGTCTAAGGATTCAAAAATAGTATTGAGGAATTAATACTTATGACTTAAGACCATGAAGTATTACTTCTCGACGGATCACGTCCAATACAATGTATCCCTATATATTGCATCTATGATGTGATTTGTATCCATTACACATGATCAGTAAAACAAGATCATCAATCAACAATCATACTAGTTTTATTTCATAGTAATTAAGCATTACATAAAACTAGGGACTTCTAGAATAGTAATTACATAAGCTAATGAGTTTTACTATCAAATCACACATTTGATAATCAAAAGCAAAATTAACTATTCAATTACATGCTCAAAAGATAATAAAACGCACAACATGTGCTAATGGTCCTAGGGCACTACTAACACAAAGCACTCGGGAAAAGAGTTCCCAGCTCATTCCTAAGGTGAAAGAGTGATAGACTTGTCCATTGGAGGATAAACGAAAGTTTTAAATGATCCTTATACGTATGACGTGAAGTATGACAGGATACTACTAAATAAAAGATCACCTATATCGAATGTGAAGGGGGTCACTTCTATGAGATAACTTCAGGGCTAAATCTCTAGAGCATTCGATGAACATTTGAAGGCAGTCCAGGGCCGAAATGGACAACAACGAAAGAATCGATTAACAGTATAGAGAAATCGTTGTGTGAGTATCGTTGTCTAGGTACACACAAAACGCTGAACAATTCAAGGCATCGCGTCCACTGGTTGGTAAGTGTATCCGATGGTATTTCACTAGGGAAGGTTCAAAGCTAACAACTACCTATCCCGATGCAACGAATTATCGCCGAACTCTTGCATTGCATTTCATGTGCATTTTTAAAAGATTTTTCATTCATGTGGGAGATTGTTGGAGAAATTGGTTTTCTCTATAAATTAAAGTGTAATTAATGTGTCGTGAGGAAATATTTGAGCTAATATATTTATATGTTACACAGCTCGATTTTGAATGTTATTGAGTTTATCACGAAGTGGGTTGCGCAAGCTTCGTGATGATATATAACATGTGAGAAAACCAATTCTTGGTGTGAATGATAAATTGGTATAAAGTGGGGTGGATGAAATGTGGTAAATGGGGTTTTAAACACACATCCCACATGGGAAACCTTTGGAAGAGTTTTTCACTTTATAAAGGAAAAATGGTTCAAATGGGTTTAAATTGTATTACCACTATTATGCCTCAGCGATAACCTCGTGTGCGCCCGAGCAGGGGGGTGCAAACGGAAGGTCTCGTTGATACCGATTAGCTTGAACTTGTGTGCAGGGCGCGACTGCGTGCACACGAATGCCGGACAAAAAAACTCGAGGGACTAATCAGCCAAGTTTTTTGCTACTAGTTTGAATTCGATTCGGAATTCAAAATTTTAGTATGTATAATTCATCTCACAATGAATTCTGGAGACCATAATGAAACGAGCTTAATGGTGGTGTAATTTTAAAATCCGAAAACCGCTATTGTAAATGATTGAGTAATGCCATTACGATTTACATTTCAAATTTGGGAGTCTATATAAGGCGACCTTGCACCGCCGAGAGAACTTACCCCAAAAAATATATTTTTTCCTTCTCCTCTCTCGCTGTTTTTTTTCCTACATTTGCATCCTATTTCGTAGTTCATTCTGTTACCAAAAGCGATTCGAAGGTTTTGCTACTCTTGCTTCACATACGCAGAAAGTGTTTGGGCGTTGTACTTTGGGAGTTCAGTGTCCAAGACATCCAGAGGCTGATAAAAGGCCGGACATATTGAACTTAAGGGGAAGCGGTTAATCTGCTATCTCGTCCCGAAATTCTAATCCAAAGCTGGGTTAAGGTTTCATTATTGTTTTTATTTTTTCTGTCCCAAAAAATTAGTTTAAAACCAGTGCAGATTTTATTTTATTTTTTTCTTTCCGAAAATTATATTTCCAGTGCAGAATTTTATTTTTTTCAGTGCAGAATTTCTGTCTAGAAATTATTTTTCAGTGCATAATTTATTTAATTTTCATTGCAGAATTTCTGTTCGAAAAGTATTAAAGCAGTGCAGCTTTTAATTATTAAAAACTTCTCGGTTCTTGTGGAGTAAAATCCAACATGCCCCACTGGATTGCGGCCAGTTTAACAACAGCTTCAGCTATAATACACCGTTTTTTATTAGAATTTTTTGGTTTTCTTCAGCCTTCTTCAAATCTTGCCGTTTTATAAAGAAAACTCAATGCTTTTACAATTAAAATAAAAACATGACCTCTTAATTTTAGTTCGCGCTAAATGGCTTTGAGATTATGGAAACCTGAAAAGCTTTCCCACTATCTATGACCAAAAAAGATATTTGCGTGAAAAATTTGAAAATCCCTCTATTTTGTTGTACCCTATCCATATTCCTCTACACATCTTCTCTTCCTTTCAGAAAAGAAGAGTAAAGGGAGCAATCAGAAGCCTTTTTCTAGCATTTTGTTTAATACTTAGTAAAAAATAGTCTCAAAAAGTTGCGTATCAGATATTTTTCTTTTCTTTGGTCTCAGTCTAATTCTGATTTTCGTGTTACTTTCCAATAAGTTTTTGCTTGCAATTTTGTTGTCTAATGCATATTTTTAGTTTTCTTGAAGTGGGTTTTTTTTTTTTTTTTTTTTTTTATTTCTAATTTTCATTTCGTTGACATTGTATATTATCTCGAGCTTTCATTTATTTTATTTGACATTGTATATTTTTATTTATTTATTTCTTGAAGTGGGTTTTTTTAGAATTTCTTAAGCTGTTTGATTGAAAAAAGAGCAGAAAAATAAGCGTTCGATTTGGAAATGGGGATTTTTCAAAGTCAAGTTGATACAGATTCAACAATTTGAAATGGTGCTTCCATTTTCTCGAAGTACTTTCGATAGATTGTTTTTTGAATTTTGTTTCCTGAACACTTTTATATTAAGATTTTGTGCGTGTGTATTTCAAGTGTCATAGACAAAAGAAAAAGGAAAAGGAAATCTATGGTCAAAGATTGTTTCTTTTCAAATGGATCTTCATTATGTTTTTTTTTTCTTTTCCCCATCCAGTGTCTAAGTCTGACTAATCTGGATCGGGTATTGCAGAGGCCTAGAAGAGGGCGACCCTCCCAACATTAATAACTCGCATACAAATGTCATGGTCGCGGTTCGAACATTGCTCATTCTTAAGGGAGGAGGAGCCCTCATCCACTCCTCCACAACTGATGTTGGTATCTTCATTATGTTGTTATCTTCTCTGTTTGTCTTCTTGAAATTTTAATGATTTTAGTAATAGCACAACCGTATTAATGAAGAAAAATTGTATGATATGTGTCATATGTTTATCTAAACCCTTCGTTTATGCATGTTGTACTCGTGTCGACATGACATGGGTATGGGTATGTGTCACACCCCGTAACTTAGAGGTGACATGACAGACATCATTCGTTGATAAGGCACCAAACCCAATACAGAAATACTAAAAATCCAAATAAATTTCAAATTTAAAAAGGGAAACCTCGTTCAATATCATTAGCTTTAAAATGAAAGTTACAAAAACTATAAGTTCTTACATAATAATTAAAGGAAAGCACTAAATGTTCAACAATAAAGAAAATTCTATCCATGCTATTACATATGACTTCACACTAAGTCCTCATTCCAGTCCCGACCACCTCTACCATCAACCTGCTCATCTGCAAAAGAGAAATAAAGGACTGAGTTACTAAATTAGCCTAGTAAGGTCCCAACATCATTGGGATGAAGCATCGAATACGGACTCCAAACATTTTACCCAACCCAAATCAATTGTAACAAAACTGTAACAGAAGTAACTTGAAAATGCATTTAAAATAGTAAATACACAGGCTTAAACGGATACGGAATAGAAGACAGAACTAAGGACTTAACAAAAGATGGAAAGGAAACAAAACAGAGAATCTGGGCGACCGGACCAAAGACCAGTCGACCGAAATCGAGACAGAAACTTAATCAGGAAAGTTGGAAGATCGAAGACTATATTCGGTCGTCCGAACTAGCCCCGAACGATGGCAAAAGGGTGCTGGTCGATCGTGCTTGACTAAGAGCGAGTCATTCGATAGCTCCCTGATGAGTTTGGTCGACCGACCTAGGAAGAGATCAGCGATCGACCGGGACTAATGGCCCGCATCGCAGAACATACCAATTATCGCACAAAATAACAAAGGAAAAACAACTTTCCGCACTTTCAAATATACCAGCCCAAAAACCCCATTTATGACTCTCAGATGCGTACCAAAACATATACAAAACAGATAGTTAACATTCTCAGACTATAACCATCAAATCCGACCTAATCCGAAATCATGATATGAGCATCCCATAATACTCATGCACTACTGCACATATAATCATGTCGGGACAATCGGGTATACTACGAATAATGACACAACACAATTATATCACACGATCGAGCTCATTGTCCGTCTACAACCCTAAACCTAATGAC
The DNA here is from genome assembly GCA_026122235.1 of Vinca minor. Taxonomy (NCBI): domain Eukaryota; kingdom Viridiplantae; phylum Streptophyta; class Magnoliopsida; order Gentianales; family Apocynaceae; genus Vinca; species Vinca minor. Next base: position 13,661 of record JAOCZM010000184.1, read on the forward strand.
AGTCTATAACTAAGGTCAACTTTTTATCCTCCTTAAGTAACGAGTCTAACAGAGCCTACTTTTTATCCTCGTTAGGTACCGAGTCTGATATAACCGCACAATAAACATACAGAGCCTACTTTTTATCCTCATTAGGTACCGAGTCTGACGGAGCAGAATGATCATACTCCCGAGCTCAATAAACATACATAATTTCGACCATCTCATGGATTAGGTTTATCGACAGACAAAGATCTACTACGGATCAAACATAACGACAAGAAATCAATTAACAATTAACAAACGCAGATTTCCAATTATAACATACATCAATGCAAATAACATCACCCCATCCAACTTTAATGTAATAAAACATGATCTAAATTCCAATTTAAAACAATTTAATACTTTTTGAAAAAAGACAGTTCATGTATACTTTTAGGAATGAAAAATAAAGGTGAAGGGTCCTTACTTGATCGACTTAGAAAAGGTTCTTCCCAAAATCCTGAAATCACCAAAAGTCCTAAAACTGAAACTTCAGATTGCAATTACTCTCTGTAGGGAACTCAGAATTCGAATCCTTCATCGCTCACACGAAGATCTTTAAATCAATGTTTTGAAACCCGGACCGACCGACCCGGGTCGGACCAGTCGATCGGAGCTCCGAGCGGTCCGGGTTAGATGCCAAAACTCGTGACACGCTAAAAACCGCTCTAATTTCACTGACTCGTTTTACCCGGCCGGTCGGACCGGTCGACCTGAAAACCGGAACGGTTTTGGAAAAACCGGCCGGGTTGAAAATTTAAGCTCTAACGGCGCATGATGCGAATGGCGGAGGAGGGGGTGCTACTGTTGTGTTGCCGGAGAAGGGAAGTAACGGCGGCGATGGAAGAGCCGCGGCGGAAGAAGGGAGGAAGAGAAGGAGAAGAGAGGAAGAGGAAGAGAGCGGCGGAGAGAAGAGAATAAGAGAGCGGCAGAGAAAAGAGCGAAAGAGAAGGAGAAGAAAGGGAAGAGGAAGAAAGGGCGGCGGTGGTGGTTAGTCATGCGACGGAAGAAGAGAGGAAGAGAAGGAGAAGAAAGGGAAGAGGAAGAGAGCGGCGGTGGTGGTGAGCCGCGGCGAGAAGAAGGAGGAGGGAGAGGCGCCGATCTTAGGGGGAAGAAGAGAGGAAGAAGGAATTTTAGGGTTTCTTCACTTAGGGGTTGGGCTTCGAGAGGATATATATACTTAGGACTAAGAGTGCAATTAAAATATTAGCATATAAAGTCCTATAAGACAATTATATTACAAATAAGTCCTAAACTATTTACTTTGGAATTATATCACTTTTGTATTTGTAATATTTTTAAATTTTACATTAATATTAATATCCAGGCTTATATCAACGACATGTTTATTTGAAAAAATTTACATTAATTTTATTTTTTATTAATAAGTATATATTATATAATTTTTAATATTTATGATGTCACCGGGTTGATGAACGGGTCGATGACGGTCCGACCAGTGACCCGTGACCCAGTAACTTTTCGGGTCGATGTCCGTTCCGGGTTTCAAAACATTGCTTTAAATTACCTTTCGAACGCACAAAAAATCGCTCAATTCGATGTCGTTAACTATGTCAAACACCCGAAATACCTACCAGATCCTCCATTTTTTCCGCACCTTTCTTTTCTCTCTCTTTTTTTGTTTTTGCGGCTAATTTTCCTTCTTTTTTTGTTCTTTTCCAGCTCGCCTATTTCTTTTTTTTTCTTCTCACTTTTCTTTTCTTTTTCCTTTTCTAGACTCCTTAACCTCTTCTACTACCCGAGATGCGGATCCAGGGATTGAAATTTAGGGTGGTCCCTCAACAATTTAAAATATAGAAGTAAACGATTATTGGCAAAAGCGATAAAAACGGCAAAAAAAAATTTATTGGGGGAAATAAAAAGGGCAAAAAAAATTATTGGGGCGAACCGATAAAATTTTCCAAAATGCACATAAAATTTCGATAAATAGTAGTATTTTTTAAAAATCTTGGGTGGTCTGGCCATACTTTGACCACCATGTGTCTCCGCTCTACTACTACCCACAATTACTCTAGTACTAATTACCTTATTAGGAGTCTTTCCAACAAACTCTCAAAAGTCTCCTAACTCTCCTAAACTATCACACTTAAACCCCAAGTTTCCTAACGCATACAAAACGCTCCTTAACCAAATGTACTCAAATATAACACATAACATGTTATGAAATTAACTAGGCACATAATCACCTAATTACACAAAATAAATTCATGCTTAAGAAAAAGTCTCGGGTCTCACATTATGTGGTACTTACCGGATTTGGTCAACACCGATCAGACACTTTGACCGTCGCCGCTTGAACGATGTCCTCCACCGTTGCTTTAATAAGTGAAAGGGAAGATGGCATATAAGAGGGATATAAGAGTTAACAGACATGAAACATTGTTGGTGACAGAGTGCCACGGTGGGTTGTTTATGAGTCACTGCAGAGTTTTTAGGGAGAGGAACGGCGAAATTATGGTTACATAAGGAGAAGAGAAGTCGAGAGAGAACAAAAAAATCTCTTTTGGGGGAGGACAACATGTCCCCGCATCTCGTGTCCGAATTTGAATAGGTGTCCTCGTATCCTTTATTTTAGATGTTTTAAGTACTTGACGCAGTAAATACATACCCGCACTCAACACCCATACTCGAGTCCCTAGTAACATAGACGATGCCTCTTTTCTTTCATTCTTCTTCTATATATGGTAAAGAGTAAGGACCATAACGGATGAGTATAATAAACTTTCGATTTGAAGATACTAGAAATTTGGTTTTAAAAATTGGTATGTAGCAAAGCCAGTTTCATTTTTTTTAATACTCTTTTCCTCTTGAAATGAACAAAGTTTAACTAAAGAAGAATGGAAAAATTGAAGATAAAGTACTTTCCCGATAACCTAGAAACTTCTTCTTAAGAGTTTTAGACATATTAAGGCTTGCATATCATTAAGAATATATTTCTAGAAGTATTTTTTAAAGATTTGATATGTGCAAAATAAGTCATGGACCCGGAAGAAAGTACGGGACAATAAGAGACTAAGGTGAGTTCCCTCTAAAAACCGAAGAGCTTTTTATAAATGTGTTTTATATAAATTGTTTACAAATGAAAAAGTTACATTATATCTGAAAAATAATTATTGAAACTATCTCTGGAAAATGAATGAATGAAAACTCGAAATGTTGTTTGGAATTCTAATATTAATGAAAGGGAAAATAACTATTATCACATAAACTCTATAAAATATTTATATTACAAACAAATCCTAAATTGTCTAGCTACTTTGTATTTTCAAAATTTAGTCAGAGATAAAAATAAAAGTAAACATTTACGGTAATGGTAAAAAATAAAATATAGCAGATATAACTCAGATTCGAAGTTACTAAATTTTGTTTTAGAAATTTAGTTTTAGTCCCGCCTGTGACACCCCAACCCCCCCGCTAGGGTCCACTGCGGCTGAGTAGGGTGTCTGCTTGCCTCTCGGCACTAATATATACAAAATCTCAAATGCTCGGAGGCAAAATAACAAAACAAGAAATACATAATATAGAAGAGTTATCTCTTACAAGGTAAACAACTAAAACATGTAATTCTCATAGGTGGATCTGATAATAAAGGTTTCCAAAAGCATGACAGAATATGGCAAATGGCTTCCTCAAACTCCAAGTAGAGATTGCCACGAGGTTCATGGATCCATTTCCTAAACCAGCTTTATTTGAAAACATGTCATAAAACACGTGTGAGCCAGAAAGCTCAGTGAGTTCACGTGTGTGCCAGTGTATTTTCAAGGATATTTTAGTGAATGCATGCATATGTTTTTCAAATATATTCTTAGTGCGAACAAATCCATTTTCCATTGAGTTTCAAAATCATATGCAAAAACACATGAAGGATTGAGGCGCAAATCGAAAAGTCTCGAACAAATCAAGACATATCAACGCAGCCTCTAAACCCGAGTTTCCAAAATAGTTCTCAAATCAAAGTAGGGCTCACGAAGACAAGTCCGGATCCCGAAGTCATTACCGGTACTCACACCCAGATCTGAGCTTGAATTTCATACCTTATGCCTCCCCAAACACAAAACCGGACTACTGAACCGGGGCACCTACCAGTCCCGCACTGGGTGACTAACTCCAACGTCGAGCCCCTCCCGACTCGTCGCAGAGCAGCCGAACACCACAAAAACGATGTTCCACACAAATAAACGCACATCCCAGGTTGGGCCGAACCCTCCCCGAATACTACGCCCCCCTCCCCCCTTCACGTGGTACCACAATCCAGAGTCTATGGGTTCCACGCCAGCAGAAGAGGCCCTAGCACAGGTGACTAGCCATGTACAGTGCAATCCACTAACGCTTCAGGCTATCAAATCATTTTCGAATCGTATCCAAATCAAAGCTGGTCAGAACGAGATTTTAATGCAAATTTCACAATCAAAAGGGCCAATGCAAAGACCATCCAAAAAGATCGAATTCAAACTCATTTCAAAATAATCGCCCGTCCGCCAGTCCAAATATACAAATACATATGATTTGTCAAATATTCCATGACAATGCACATGTTTTACAAAACCAATGCAATTTTCATATATCAAAGTATTTTCCGAAACTTACTTTCTTTAAGCGAACCTGTGAAAAAGCGTTATTCAAAATCTTATATTCATAACCGGAGCACCGCTCCTATGCAAATTTAATGCACATTTTATACAAACATTGGATAACCTCTCCAATTTAAAACAGTTGATAAATAACCAAATTCTTAAGAATAAGTAATTTCTATTTTCCAAAAGAATCATTTGTCAAAATGAATAACTTTATAAATAAAATAAATAACTTTTAAATCCAGTAAGTTTCGATTTGCGAAACTCACCTGAACGCGATAGTCAACTAAAATCTTCACGTAAACCGATGATTTTCTACAAACCAAAATGACTCATCTCGATCAAACTTTGTTAACGGTACAAGGTTGTAGTTTGTGAAACTATCTTATATCCATCTTAATCGGATCGTCTAGGAAAATTTCTAGCTAAAACTTATTTACTTACATATATAATAATAATTCTAGTATTAATAATTTTGAGTGATTTCTTGAAAGAAAGACGTTTATCAAATGTATACATAAATAATTTCTATACATTCGTTTACATATTTAGCACAAAAATTAATAGATGTTATATATATGCTTAAATTAGTCTTACATCCATCAAGAATCTGAAGAAGAAAAAAACCACTTAACAATCAAAGATTTCCATGTCTTTCTTTTAAAATCCATAAGGAAAATACCAGTAAATAAATAAAATATATATTTTCCAACACTTTTTCCTACACTTAATATCCACTTTGTTGGTCATATCATTGAGCCTTAACTTTAAGCTCCAAAATCCATAGAAGAACCAACAAAAAAAAATAATATAATGAATTAGGAAAAAGATTAACATACCTCGAGGAAGTCGACATAGAAGACGACTAGGGAAGCCGAAGAGAAAGACGGTAATTGTGCCTTAAATATTATGGAATATTATTGGTGATCATTGCAAGTGGCAAGAAATTTTTTGCCAAGTGGCATTAAGAATTAGACAAGTGTCTTTCTTACAAAACACATTTTGCTCTATTATTTTATATTATTATTTTTTATTATTTTTTATTTATTTATAAAATCACATCTCACTTGCACATTTAATCTTGTTAAAATTTTATTCAATTTATTAAGATAAAGGTGGTGTCATTTTTATAATTCTCAAATCAAAATTGAATATCAAATCGGAAGCTGACTCAAAATGCGTACACACAAAAATGCTCATGGAGTGGGGTGTTACACCGCCAATTCATAATATACTACTTTGGAGTAAATATTTTTTTAAATAATTATTTTAAGGGATGCGACGAGAAAATCTACCACCAAAACTAATAATAAATTTTTGATCATTTGCATCAACTTTCTATGTGACGGGAGAATTCCATCGCAATTTTTGGTTATTTGGGGCGAAACCTTTTGCATCGAACGAAGACCGTGGCAAATAAGGTCATTTGTATCAACTTCATATGTGACGGGAGAATCCCGTCGCAAATTTTGATTATTTATGGCGAAACTTCTTGCGTCGACTGAAGCCCATCGCATATAATCCCTTTTCATGATGAGTTAATTTGCTGACACAAATAGTAATTAGCGGTCGTAAATGCATATCAATAAACGACGTCGTACCGTTATTTGCGTTGGTGTGTCATTCTTGACGCAAATAACAGTTATTTGTAACGGTAAACGCCCGACGCAAAAAGTCTCGTCACAACAACCTATATTTCTAGTAGTTTCAAGGTCAACAAAGGAATTTGGTGGATTCTCATTGATGACCTCTGAGTTCGAGGGTGGGAGGGTGTATTTACGTGTTTTGCCTACAAGAGGAGTGATGAGATTTAGTAAGAATCGAAACTGGAGTTCGAGGTACGTTGGAGCATTTGAGATTTTGGAAGAATATGGCAATCTAGCGTATTGTTTGGTGTTACCACCAGCTCTGTCGGGAGCCCACAATATTTTCCATGTATCTAGTTGTGGCGGTACGTTTCAGACCCATGTTACATTATAAAACAAGAGTCACTGCAAGTATGAGAGGATTTGATCTACAAGGAACACCGGATACAGATTTTTGACTGCATAGAACAATTGTGGAGCAAAATAACTATATCATACGTTAATGTTCATTGGTCGAATCACAAACCAAGAGAGACAACAAGGGAACACGAGGAAGAGATGAAAGACAATACCCACACCTTTTCGAAATATTAAAGTGTAAGTTTCGAGGCCGAAACTTTTCTTTAGGGGGTAGGATGTGAAACCCGTACCCTCTTTTGAGACTAAATTAATTAAGTTGATAACTTTTGGTGTTAGAGTGAATAAATCCTTTAACATTTGGATAAGGTGATATTAGTTACAAGTTGGGGACTAATCTTGCAATTTCTTTTACTATATAATATCTTTTAGTATAGACCTATAATTTAATATACGATATTTTCTTTCTCTACGGGTGCAGACATTCTTGCGGAGACAGAACCCAAGACAACTCTGGTACCCGTTCCACTGATCGAATGTAAGATCTTTCACCGTATCGTTAGTACGATTATTAGAATTATGAGAGTATTGATGATTAGTCTCTGCGTTTTTGCTAGGTCTTGTTGGTGAATAGGCTTCGTCTTCGACAGTTTAAGAACGAATCAAAGGTAAGTATAGAACCCTCTATTTTGTGAAAAGATTAATATTTTCGTATGAAATTCGGGATGATTCGGATTAATTTATGATACAAACGACCGATTCGCATGAATGATGATTGATGCAAGATTTTTTTTAAACCTACACTAATATTTATACGGACTTAATGTTAAACTATTCCACCATGTTCGACGACTTGTTTCTCTATTTCACACGCACTGTTCATATCATAGTGTGGAACTTCCTTTTAATTACTGTGTTGTATGACCATTGGTTTGCTAGTATCTTTGATCCACTCAATTTCTATGACTAGAGCTCTCAGGCTATATGAAAATTCAAAAGAATTATCTTGCTTTGTTCTGCCTTTTAATTTCTGGGAACAATTTGAAAAATACAAGAACAACCAAGCCTTAGTCCCAATATATTGGGGTCGGCTACATGAACCAAAGTAAGAATCACGTAAGGTCATCCACATGGATGCATTCTCTCCATTTCTTTCGATCCCAAACACAACTTTCATCTAGTTCTAGCAGATTCATATCCCCTTTTATCATCTCCGTCCACGTCTTCCTCGGTCTCCCCCTACCTCTTACGCCCTCAATATTACATAATCCTTCAATTCTCCTAACCGGAGCATCACTTGGCCTTCTTCTAATGTGCCCAAACCGTGGTACGGTGGGCTCGTTCCCTTTTGGTTTGTTACCAGAAACTCACAGTGTGAGATGAATATAAGGCTATTGTCATTTTCATTGTCCAAATTACACTTCATTCTCGAAACTATAGTATTCATAAATCATGAAGTAATGATTTCCGTTTTATTCTTGTGCCTCCCTGAAAGTTCAATCTCTTAATTCTAGAATAAATAGAGGCTTTAAACTAATTTATCATGTCTTCTGTTCCACTTTCCTACTGCATGTTTCTATTTCCACGTATTATATGGCGGTGAAGTAAAGCAGTTTGGAGAACATTTGTTCTTTCGAAGTGAATTTAGTGTTGTTACGTGCAGGTTGCATTGCAATATTTGTATCAGAAAAAGGGGGAAATAAGATAGGAGCTCAATTGCAATATTTGTAATCTACTAATCTGTAAATCTGGCATGGGATATTGTTGACCATTATATTAAAATATATCACTCCTTACATTCCTAGCCTCGTTACCTCGTCATCCACCACCCCGGCACGCCTCAACCCCATATCTTCTTCTTCCACATTGCAACCCACAATCCTTCCACTAGAAAGGGAGATGATTATCAAAGTTCTTCTCTCATTTCATCAAGAAATGAAATATAGAGATCCAATCCATCAACCCCACAAAGAAAATGAGTCAATTACTCCATTGTTGGAGATCAAACTTCTTCTTGCATTTTAAGAAATGAGATCCAGATATCAAATCCATCAACTCAACAAAGAAAATGGTACCATTACTCCGTGAATGAAGATAAAAAAAATGTCTTTATGATTTTCAACAACAACAATAGGTTGGTTTTTTTGTTTTTTTATCCATAGCTCTTACCTAATTTTTTAAAAAATTGTTATGGATGGAATCTTTTTTTTGTGTGTGACTTTTAATTTGTTAAATTAAATTTTGGTTCAGGAAAGCAAAAATAATTTCTGCTAGTGAATATGTGATTTTGGTAGTGAAAGAGATGAAGAATGGATGAGAACCCAAGCGCTATCTCTCTCTCTATCATGGGTTTTGTTGTTTAATAAAATCCCAAAGATATATGTGTTTGGGTATAAATTCTTGCAAGTGGAATTCTTGACGTTTCTTTTGGTTGAGCATATATGTGGTTTTTTTGTTTAATCAAATCAGACTCAAGGTTTGTAGTGGATTCAATCAATGCGAAACAGGTCTCGACATGGTCTTTGGATTCGATTTTCCACGCAACTCTGTCTCGGATGCAAGGGGCACGTACTATTCATATATTTAGGGAAGTAAACAAGGTCGCAGACTCCTTAACAAATTTTGTTGTGTGACACACATTTTACAAATAACAACCTTTTTTCCTCAACTTCATAGCCTTCCAATTGAGGTGCGCGGGCTTTGCAACTAGGATAAAGAAGGGGTAGCCTATTACATTTTAAATAGCATTCATTTACACTTATTTTCTTCTGGATGAGGTATTATCCGCTCAGCCTCGCAAAATGTATTCAACCAGCTTTTCTGGTCATTATCAATAATATGATGGATTTAATAAAAAAAATCATTTCCTCTGATTTTAACTTTACTATATTTTATTTATTGTAGAAACAATAAGAGCAAAACAATTTCAATCTTATGGGTTGGGAAGGAGAATGCGTGTTAGAGAAGAGGTTACTAAAGAGTTTTTTTTTTTTTTTAAATATTAATCTTTTTAAAAAAAATCCCAAAAACTTGAAGATGGTGGAGCGGGGGAAAAGGAAAAAGGGTGGGGTGGAATGGGGGTTGAAGAAGAAGAAGAGGTGGGGGTTGGGTGTAAAGTACCATAATTACCCCTTGAAGTTTTTTCTTTGACTCATTTTTTTCCCAAATTCATGTTGACCGTAACTTTTTGGACGAAAGGACTTGTATGTTAATGGTAAACTATAAAGGGATTTTATTGTTCATAATTAATGTTTTGTGACTTTACGCATGACCATAAATTGTTTAGGGGAAAAAATGACCAATTTGCCTTATATTTAGGAGGATAGAAATAGGAATTTGTTTGGTCAAATATGTTCAGCAAGTCATGAGCTCAAGCAGTTTAGTGTAGAGGTTCGGGAAAGCAATTAGCAAATGCAAATGCAAATGCACAACACTACATTGCATACGAAATGCTGTATTCACCATCTTGTTTTCTCCTCCATCTTTTTATAGCTGTGTCTGAATGCTATGTGCCATCTTTTACATAATAAATAAATTTTTACTTGTAATTTTTTTATTAAAAAAATCTCGTTTTTTCTATTGTCATTACTGTACATTTCCCTTCGCATGCAGAGTCGTTTGATGATCTCCCCTAGTATTTGTGTGTACTAGGTTTCATACCCGCGCGTTGCGCGGTTGTATTTCTAATTTTGGTAATCTAGATTCGCAAATACTCTATAAGAATGAATAATCACGATTACTACAACAAAATAAATTTGAATGAATCTTACCTTTTCTTCCAAAAACAAAAAATCAACACTCATTAAATCGACAGGTTTCTGGGCATTGAAAGTGTTCCATAATCTGATCACTCAAAATAATATTCTCTTTTCTTTTTTTCCTTTTTCAAGTTCATTGAGATGCACATATTGAAGTCTTGATTTCCCCATAATGTTTGTTTTGATGGTATATTTTGTTTTTTTGTGGGAGAATTCATGGCTGATTTTGGATTATATGGTTGGTGATCTTGTGTTATGAGTTTTCACTTACATTTCATATGGCTGAATGAATGATAGTAAATGAACTATTAAATTAGAATGTCAAAAACTGGAAAAACCGCAATAATATGTAATTTATGTTTGATTCATATTCTTAAAATTAATATAGATGTCTTTTCAAATCTCCGCCTAGAATAATGCTTAATCATAAGCATGAATAAGAATGATGCAAGCCTTTTAGAATTCCTATATACATGAATAAGAATTCGGTTATTTTCTTGAAATATTAAATCTACTTTATGATGCAAGACTTTTAAAATTCCTATATACATGAATAAGAATTCAGTTTTTTCTTGGAACATTAAATCTACTTCATGATGCAAGCCTTTTAGAATTCCTATATACTTGAGTAAGAATTCGGTTATTTTTCTTAGAAAATTAAATCTAATTCATGATGCAATCCTTTTTAGCATGAATAAGAATTCAGTTTTTTCTTAGAACATGAAATATACTTCATGATGCAATCCTTTTAGAATTCCTATATACATGAATAAGAATTCAGTTTTTTTCTTGGAACATTAAATCTACTTCATAATGCAAACTTTTAGAATTCCTATATACATTAATAAGAATTCCAAAAATTCATTATGCATATTTTTTATGCAAGTCTTTTAGAATTCCTATATACATGAATAAGAATTTGATTATTCTTTTGGAATATTAAATCTACTTCATGATACAAGACTTTTATAATTCTTATATACATGTATAAGAATTCATTTTTTTCTTGGAACATTAAATCTATTTCATGATGCAAGCCTTTTAGAATTCCTATATACATGAATTAGAATTCGGTTATTTTCTTAGAATATTAAATCTACTTCATGATGCAATCTTTTTAGAATTCATATATACATGAATAAGAATTCGGTTATTTTCTTAGAACATTAAATCTACTTCATGATGCAAGCATTTTACAATTACTATATACATGAATAAGAATTCAGTTTTTTCTTGGAAATAATATTAAATACTTAATCATATTTATAACATCATAGGATCTTAAAAGGTGATGAAAATTATAAGAGTTAAGAATAATAACAAATAGTTAAAGATATTTATAACATCATAGAATCTTAAAAGGTGATAAAATTAATGAGTTAAAAAGGTTATGAAGTCTAAGAGTTTCATAATGAAATCCATTAAGTATATACTACATAACCATAGTCTATTCCAATTCTCTAAAATTAATAACATTAACTAAATTTATTTACTTGATCTCTTAGAATAGTTATATATATATATATATATATATATATATATATATATATATATATATATATATATATATATATATATATATATATATATATAGCTTATGAGAAATAGCTAAACTACTACTATGACTAAATATTGAGTTTCATAACTATCTAAAGCCTCAATTTCTGTTATTAGTAAAAAGAGGTATTGCATTTTGGGTAGTGGTTATTGGATAAAAAATTTGGGATCAAATTTGGATCAAGAAGGCATAATGTCACATTAAATTCTAACAATCATTTTCATTTTATACCCTTTGATCCTTATTTGATACAAAAAATTTGATCCAACAATCATTATTGTTGCATTTTAATCATAGTAGTTTAGCTATTGCTCATGAGCTATATATATATAGCTAATAAATATAGCTAATAAATATAGCTATTCTAAGATATCAAGTAAATAACTTTAGTTAATGCTATTAATTTTAGAGAATTAGAATAGACTATGGTTATGTAGTATATACTTAATGGATCTCATTATGAAACTCTTAGACTTTATAACCTTTTTAACTCATTAATTTTTATCCCCTTTTAAGATTCTATGATGTTATAAATGTCTTTAAGTATTTAATACTCCCTCCATATCTATATAGCTTTAACATTTGGACTTTTCATTTTTGTTCAAAATACCTCTAACATTTAGAATATCAATAGATAGTAAATGCTTTTTTCCAAGATTGCCCTTTTACAACCACAACTCCCTTATTCAATTTATCCAAATTTCAAAACTGAAATGATGGCCATGAATTTTTGGTGGACTTTTTCTTTATTGTAATATTAAATGAATCTTAGTAATCAAAAGAATTTGTATATTTCTAATAGAGTATGATAACTAAGAGGAAAAGTGAATAATAAATTGAAGAGTTGTGAAAATTGATAAGTACCCTTTAATATGATAAATAAAGGGTACAAGAGTCATTTTGTTTCAATTTTTGTTGACTTTGTCAAATTCTTAATCTTTGTGAAAACTCAAATGTTAAAACTATTTAGATATGGAGGGAGTATTATTCTAAACTCTTAAGCTTCATCTTCTCTTATTCGTCACCATTTGTTTTTCTTTTTTCATATTTTTATAATTGTGTTCGAATCGTCGTGTGCCATCTTTTACATAATAAATAATTTTTTACTTGTAATTTTTTTATGAAAAAAAATCGCGTTTTTCTATTGTCATTCTCTGGGTACCCCCTCCGCATGGAGGTGCTTATGATTTCCCTCCACACAATTCTTCCACTAGAAAGGGAGATGATTATCAAAGTTCTTCTCTCATTTCATCAAGAAATTAAATGTGCCAATTACTCCATTGATGGAGATCAAACTTCTTCTCGCATTTTAAGAAATGAGATCTAAATATCAAATCTATCAACCCCACAAGGAAAATGGTACCATTACTCCGTGAATGAAGATAAAAAAAAAGTGTCTTTATGCTTTTCAACAACAACAACAGGTTGGTTTTCTTATTTTTTTTTATCCATAACTCTTTCCTGATTTTCTTTTAAAAATGGTTATAGATGGGATCTTTTTTTTGTGTGTGGCTTTTAATTTGTTAATTTGATTAATTAAATTTTGGTTCAGGAAAGCAAAAATAGTTTCTGGTAGTGAAGATGTGATTTTGGTAGTGAAAGAGATGAAGAATGGATGGGAACCCAAGCTCTCTCTCTCTCTCTCTCTCATGGTTTTTGTTGTTTAATAAAATCCCAAAGATATATGTGTTTGGGTATAAATTCTTGCAAGTGGAATTCTTGATGTATCTTTTGGTTGAGCATATATGTGGTTTTTTTTTGTTTAATCAAATAAAACTCAAGGTTTGTACTGGATTCAATCAATGCGAAATGGGGAATCGAGCTGCCCGATGGAAAAGGTAGCCATAATCCCCGGCTTCGGCCCGAGTTCGATTCCCACACCCCCACGGTAAAAAAAATAAAAAAATAAAAAAAATAAAATCAATGCGAAACGGATCTCAGCATGGGTTTTTGATTCGGTTTTCCATGCTGCTCTGTCTCGGATGCAAAGGGACACACATTATTAATATATACGAGGGAAGTAAACAAGGTCGCAGACTCTTTAGTGAACTTTGCGTGTGACACGAGGGAAACAACATTTTTTCCCTCAACTTTATAGCCTTCCAATTGAGGTGCGCGGGCTTTGCAACTTGGATAAATAAGGGGTAGCCTATTACGTTTTAAATAGAATTCCCTTTACACTTATTTTCTTTCGACCGAGGTATTATCCGCTCAGCCCTCGCAAAATGTATTCAACCAACTTTTCTGGTCATTATCAATAATATGATGGATTTATTAAAAAAAAATTCATTTCCTCTGATTTTAACTTTACTAGATTTAGTTTATTGCAGAAACAATAAGGTGAAAACAATTTCAATCTTATGGTTGGGAAGGAGAATGTGTAACACCCCCACTCTGTAAGCATTTTCAACTATACCCATTTTGAGCTAGTAGAAAGTAAGAAGGTTATAATAATAAAAATATACTTGGAGAATACTTATACTTGGGCATCAAGAATAATTTTGTATAAAATAAACTACTAAAATGCCATTCAATTCCTCTATATATAGAAGGCATGGCTAGTAGACTTTGTCTTCATTTCTTGCTTTTGTTTTCTTTTTGTCCGAGAGCTTTAAGCTCACAATCATCAATTTTGTGAATATAAAGAATCTTTCTTCATAATTAATTCTTGGCATTGAATTTCTTCTTTCTCCTTGGCAGAGAGTTTGAGAAGCTTCCATTGCTCCAACTTGTATTCATTTCTCTATTCGTTTTGTTTTACTACTTAAATTCATCTTTCTTGGTGAACATCTTGACTAGTATCACTTTATACTATTTTTCATATCATGCTATATATTTTCTTTATTAGCCGAGAGCACTGAAGCTCTAATAGCTGTTGGAATTTTTATGTTCGGTTTGGGTCTCCTTGGAGCTAAGGATATTGATTATTTGAGAATTGAATGAAGTAGATAGTTGATCATGGTGAGTGGTGAGTGGTCCTAGCCCTTCTGTAAAATTATATATTTGTATCGTGTGTTCATTTGTTCATTGCACTCATGATCTGGATCCACTCATGACATGCATCGTGGCACCATCAAATATATTTCTGAATTGGGGCAATGTTTTGAGATATTATTTTATTGCATTGAAAATGTTATGCTTGACTAAATCTTATACGGACTTGCCGGTGAACATTGACACAACATGATAAGACTATGAGTCTATTGAGTCGGGCCCAATGATTTGACTTGAAGGAACTAAGTGCTACACCAAAGGGTGTGAGCCACCTCTAGAGTCCTAACTTGATATGCGCATTGGGGCCCGTATGAAATGTGATCCGCTGATATTGTGATGCCTTTATCAATTTCACATTGATAGTCGCGTACAACTATTTTCGAATCAGGCCCCTTATTATACGAGTATAAATATGGTTTTCTCATTGTGCGAACTATTTTCTGGATATAAAGTACTTTGGAAGGAAAGTGATTTTAAAGACAGAGGCACCACTTGCACGGCCCTCACTGAGCTTCGGCTCATGTTTTACAAATGTTTTCCCCCCTCCACAGGTATCTGAAGGTGGTGCGACATTGTGGTATCAGAGTGCGTAGCGGGAGCTTTTGACAAGCAATTTGTATTTATGGATTCTAGTCTTGTATCATATTAGATTATTTGTAAAGAACTTGTGGATATTTTAACCGTGTTATTTTGGGGGTTAATAGATTGTTTGTTTAGAGCCTTGCTCTACCGAGAGGTAGGGCGGCGGGCGGCTCGGCTCGTTCCCCCTCCGGGCAGGGGGCGGATTGGGGCGTTATAGAATGCGTGTTAGAGAAGAGGTTATTAAAGAGTTTTTTTAAAAATATTAATCTTTTTTAAAATAAAATCCCAAAAACTAGAAGGTGGTGGTGCGGGGAAGAAGGAAGAATGGTGGGGTAGAATGGGAGTTTAAGAAGAAGTAGAGGTGGGGGTTGGGTGTAAAGTACCACAATTACCCCTTAAAGTTTTTTACTTTGACTCATTTTTTCCCAAATTCATGTTGGCCGAACTTTTTGGACGGAAGGACTTGTATAGTAATGGTAAATTATAAAGGGATTTTATTGTCCATAATTAATGTTTTGTGACTTTACGCCTGACTATAAATTATTTTGGGACAAAAAATGACCAATTTGCCTTATATTTAGGAGGACAGAAATAGGAATTTGTTTGGTCAAATATGTTATGCAAGTCACGTGCTCAAGCAGCTCAGTGTAGAGGTTCGGGAAAGCAATTAGCTAATGCAAATGACAACACTACATTGCATATGAAATGTTGTATTCACCATTTTGTTTTCTCCTTCATCTTTTTATAGCTGTGTTTGAATTCTATGTGCCATCTTTTACATAATAAATAAATTTTTACTTGTAATTTTTTTATTAAAAAAATCTCTTTTTTCTATTGTCATTACCGGGGTACCCCCTCCGCACAGAGGTGCTGATGATCTCCCCTAGTATTTGTGTGTGTGTGTGTGTCTATATATATATATATATATATATATATATATATATATATATATATATATATATATATACACCTTACTGTGATCATTCATGACAATAACATATATATGCTATAAATCTATAATATATCAAGTTAAGCCAAGTTGGGGAAGAAGGTTGTGGTGATGACATTTGGCATTTTATAGATTCATGGTCCAATGAAAAGCTTACATGTGGCAATGTAAACATTGTTTACTCTCTAAAATGCAATGCCCCATTAGCTAATAACATAAATTGAGGCTTTAGATAGCTATGTAACTCAATATTTAGTCATAGTAGTTTAGCTATTGCTCATGAGCTATATATATATATATATATATATATATATATATATATATATATATATATATAGCTAAGAAATATGGCTATTCTAAGAGATCAAGTAAATAACTTTAGTTAATGCTATTAATTTTAGAGAATTGGAAACTCATTATTTTTTTCCCCTTTTAAGATCCTATGATGTTATAAATATCTTTAACAATTTAATATTATTCTAAACTCTTAAGCTTCATCTTCTCTTATTTGTATTAACAGCTAATTTAGAAGGAATATTTTTATGCGGTGTTAACGATTTCATAACTATCTTTGTAGCTCCATAATGTTTCAGCTTATCTTCCAACCTATTATCTGGATATACCAAGAAAGATGTACTGTCTAATTAGGCTACTATGAAATATTTAGAAAAGAATAGAATCTAGAATTTCAAATAAATAAACTCCACTAACCTTAGGTATCTCTTAACATCATTATATATATATATATAACTACAAAAAAAAAAAAACATTGGTGATGGAATCCAAGGGTTTGTAAAATATTAGCATAAATTGGGTGTTTTAATAATGAGGCACCAACTCAAAAGTCAATAGAAGCTTAATAGCCAGTTGTTTTAATAAGAGATACATAAGAGTTAACAGTTTCACAACTAAATCTTATAATTTAAGAGTAATTGATTTTTTTAATAAGAGGAAACCAAGAGTTAACAGTTTCACAACTAAATATTCTAACTTACAAGTCATTAACTTTTTAATAAGTGGAACCGAAAAGTTAACAGTTTCACAATTAAATCTATATAAGCTGATGAGAGATTGAACAGCTTTGTGACAGTTTGGTATAATAGTCATAACTATCAATACAGTCATCCAATGGAGCTGATTCAAGTTGCATTTGAAAACTAAGAGGCAGATCTACAGCTTTCATGAGATCACAAAATCAGATTACTGCCATCTTGGTGTCCGAAATCGTCGTGAAAGTTGGTACAACAAGTCGTCCAGTATTTTGGACGAATTTATCTTGCTTTCCAAGTTTAGTCGAGTAATTAATTCTTGGAATATTCAGCTTTATTAATTGTTATTTTAATTAGTTAGCTTAGTGGTGCTAGAATAAAGGACATGTTGTCCATGTGTTTAATTAGTAGTTCAATTATAATAGTTTACTATTCTTAGGATAGAAGAATTCTAACTTAATTAGGATTCTTGCATTATGGGGTTCTTTTGGGACCTAATTCCACAAGGGAATTCAGCCAACTTATTAATTAGATTAGTTATTTTTTATACAATATATTTTTGGAATATGATGTGAGGTTTTTACCTTTTCACTCCTTCTTGAGTTACTGTATCAATAAGTTTAGTTTACGCTTATTGTGGTGTTTCAGCCCCCATTGATAATCAACCTTATTGGAGTTGCGTTGATTATATTCCCCCGTAAACCGATTTTAAGAAAGAGAAAGATTCGTTTCAACCTTTTGTGTCGAATCTTGACCTTAAAAATCAAGATTCCTCATCATAAGCTCTATCCAACACATCGATGAGGCATTTACAAATTCTTAGCACAATCAAAAAGTTAAGATCAATTGATACAAACAACGAATTTGGTTTACTCAATGAGAGGCTGAGAGCAACCAATCCAATTAAAATAAGGTATATTGTTACTATACATATTCGTAGCAATAATAGCTGCAATTTTATTTTATTTTACTTTTTGGTTCAGGCACTTCTACGGTTGCAAAGAGGGAGAAAAAGGGGATGAGACGAAAGTTTTGGAGCGTTTGTGTTTTCTTTTTTTTCCTTAATGTAAGATTTTTTTATACAAAATATGATCAATGCATGTTTAATACTCCGGAAAAAAGTACTCAATTAACTTAAAGTATTGGATTTATTTATATTATTATTGTATGCTCCATGAGTTATGTATTGTTTTTCTTTTCTTTTTGGTTAGAATTTTTTATTAGTATATATCATTCAATAAAATCCATAATCTTACAAAAATAGAATTATTATGTATGTATGAAAAATTTAGGAGAATCATAGAATGTATATTGATTCTCTCTAAGATATAACTTTAAATATTTTAATTTTTTTAATATATTAAAATAATCCGTGCGTCTATAAGCTAGTTAATATATTTCTAGAATTTACGTATAATATAAAACAATTGTGAATAATGAATATTATTCTTATACTTTTATTTATTTATTCCAAAACTTTTTTCAAAACGTCGTTTTGGACACACACCCTAACACAAACAAGCATTTTGTATCAATAGCTTGATCTCAACTAATGCGAATGTCGCAGAACTTTTTCAAAACCTCTAAAGTTATGCATAAAGAAGAGATGAGAAGAACAATATCATATTTCTCTCTTGTACCATAGCATGACTAAAGTTCCATATTATCCCAATATTTCTTTGCTAGGTCTATGATGTAGGATAAAGAGTATCAAAATGATATTTAACCTTGTCGTATTTTAAAGCAAATGTGAGTGACTCTTCCGTAACAAACCACTCTCATTATTTTTCCATAGGTTGGTGCATCATCAGTAAAAAGCACCATCGAGATGTTAAGGTGAGATCAACACAAAATCTGAACTTTTTATCTCATTTTTTTTTGTTTTTCTTAATTTTGAAACAAAAATAATTTATTAAAGTTTTTGAACGTTTAACTTCAATTATTTGGTGACGTATTCTCCTACAAATCAAAGACATAAAACTAAAAAAGCTATGTATGAAGATCGCATAACCCACATGGACAACCAAACCTTGAATCCAATGCTTAAGGACAATTAATTGGTTCTCAAAGTCCACTTATGGTTAGTGGTCTTCTTAACAAGAAATTTTTTTAAATATATATATATATATATATATATATATATATATATATATATTTAGTGTAGCGGCTCACCTCATACCTTGTTTGCGTTGTTTCTTTAAGCCAATATTATTTTTTCACACCATCATGATATGCACTAGTGGATTCCAACTAATATATTTCAGTAGTTGACATGGAATTGTAGATATTTTTCTCAAAAAAAACCCATCATCTTCTTCCCTTTTCCCACTTTCGCCACCGCAGTTAGGGTTACCTAATCCATTGGATGATTTGTGTATTTACAAAGAGTGAGTTATATTCTCATATAGCTTAGTCATTCATCTATATAATCAATTTAATTGTGTATTATTTTGTCAAATCCCAAAATTCAGATGAAAGGAATCAAAAGTCTTGAAAAATGCCCCCGATTGTATTTGTATATGTTCAAGAATTTCTACAAACTTGTGAAAACTTTTACTTTACAGACATTTTCAAAGAAAATAGATGAAGGGACGAATTGAAATCCATGTGAACTACAAAAAAATAGAGGAAGAAGATGAATTGGTTTTCAATACACAAATACATAATCCGTCTTATGAATAGGGTAGCCCTAATTGTAGCGGCAAGAACTAGAAAAAGGAAGACGACGATGAGATTTTTTTTTTTGAAAAAAGAAAATTGATGAAATTTCATATTGGCTGCACAAAAATTTGAGTTGGAATCCTAGTGGGTATATAATGATGATGTGGAAAAAATAACTTGACTTGATGCACCGCATAAACACTATTGTGTGGTGCAGTAATTGTACTGAAGATTTTCTCCTTAATTCGTTGTTGAGAAAATAAAACTGAGAAATGTTACATTAAACTTTCATGATTCGCATGCCAAGATATTTCCAAAATTTTGCAATAAAAAGCCTACAATTCTTAGTTGGGTTGCCTTTAGAGAGATTAACTTGATAAACCTGGACTATTGAGATGTAGAGAAACTAAATTTGATCTTCGTTAACAATTACTTTTGTTGATATTTTTGGACACCACGGAAAAATATTTCAATTCATATATGATATATTAGGAAACCTTTAGATTGAGGAAAACAGAAAGAAAGGAGAGGAAAGGATGCATGAGGAATAAGTATTTTGTTTGTACTGATTTTTTATAAGGGAAATAAAATGAGTGACATGGAAGAGATTAGTTATAGATTTAAAACACCAGTCTCGTTTCCGTCCAAAAGTGGACTAAAATGGAGAGAAAGTTAAGCAACGTTAATGAATCTTTTTGCACTAAATGAATTGCCTTATTTTAAGATTTTATATTCACCAAAAAAAGAACAAATATGTAAATTAATATTTCATATTTCTTTTAACAATAACTTTCTATTTGTGCTTTTTCTTGAGGGGTTCTTGATAAATAACTAATATAACTAATAAGAGATTTGTTAAGGAAACTCCTCAATAAAAAATCAAGAGCATCTTATCATAAGATAGGGCAATATTATCATTTTGTAGAAAACTAAAGGATGTGATATAATATTTTGGTTATACTACTGTGCAATCTAATGTATCGAGATAGACATGTGTGTCTCTAATATGATAGACATGTGTGTCTCAAAGATACAATGAATACTACGTGTATCATAGTTATCTCTTCCCCTCAAATTTAAATGATTGTTCTACAATCTAATTTGGAATGATTTCTTTTGAGGTATTTTTACTAACCCTAAAAAAGTAATTATGCACAAAAAAATCTACCGTATAAACCTTTTTTAAATCAAATTTGATTTCTTCTTTTTCTCTTTGACCATAATATTTTTCCTGACATTTTCTCAATAGAAATATAAGATTAGAACTTAGTGTTTTTTTAAAATTTTTTTTTGCTGATTATTAGAACTTAGTTACAAACTTAGAATAATAACTAGCCACCTTATAAGTAAGATTTAATTCCTAATTTAACATTAACTTTGTGTGATTACATACATTTTTAATAATGATCTTTTTTCCTTTCAAGAGAATTAATCTATTCAATTTCCTTTTTTCACTTATGTATCAGATTCTGAGATAAAACTATTTTTTTTTATCTAAAATGTAAATATATAAAAAGATCAATTTTTTTTTACAAAGGGTAGATTGACCACATTAACAAGATGTTAGTCTAATGGCTCAATCGAGTTTCCATGATTCACATATTCATGAGGTTCAAAACAAAAGGATACAAAGCATAAACTATAATGTATACAAGCGTTTTAATCATAGCAACTAGTTGCTCCCTTGTTACCTTGGTACCATCAAAATATCTTTGGTTCCTCTCTCTCCATATGTGATACACCGTTGCATTAAACGCCGATTTCTTTGCTTTATTAAACCAAGAAGTCCCACAGGCTTCTCTCTTGAGCCATTTAAGAGAGGTAAGCAAAGTAGACATTTGTCTTCTAATTCCCGACCATTGTTTAATATCATCCTAAATAGCCTTGCTAAAGGAGCATTTGAAAAATAAATGATCATGAGTTTCATCTTCACTTCCACACAAAAGGCACTTCAAGTCCGTCTCCAAGAAGTGTAGTGAATCCTTTGTTGCCAATCGTCCCCGTATAGCCAACCAAGAAATAAAAGAATGCTTAGGCAAAGTGGTTGAATTCCATACTGTCTTGTTCCAAATAACGTGTTCGTCGTGCTGCCTAAAAAAATCATAAGCCAATGAAGTGTTGAATTGCTCCCTCCCCCCCCCCACCCGTTGCCCACCGTTGCATCAGAATTGCACAAGGTTCAGCTGTGCCTGCTGCTGCCGTGGCTGCATTGCTGTTGGGACGACCTTGTTGCTAGGGTGACCGTGCCGCTGTGTCTCCCAAGCTGGTGGTTCGCTTGTGTGCTGAAACTGTGTTGTTGAGCCTTGATGAAGTGTGGGAAGGGAATCAACATGGTTTCTGGCAGCGCTTCCAAGGATACCCTCCATGGTACATTGTTCTCTCAAAATGTCCCGAACTTGAAGAAGTCTTTTAAACAAAGCCGAATCCTCCTTACACTTCCTCCTCTCCCAAATAGTAGTGCCTCGAAGATAAAAGTGATGCACCCATCTAATCCATAGGGAGGCTTTACATGAGTGAATATCCCAAATAACCTTTGATAGCAACGCCAAACTCCATTTATTCAAGTTTCTAAGGCCGAGACCACCTTCCTCCTTTTGCTTGCATACATCTACCCATGCAACTTTGTTCCATTTGAAGTCCCACAAGAATTCTCTAGCAATTCTATTAAGTTGATCAATGACAGGTTTCCGGTGGGGGAAGATAGAGAGACAAAAACACTCCACTCCTTGGATAACCGCTCTATTTTGCTTTTGTTTAGGTTGCACATGTAAAGTTTATGTTTATTCTACTCAACTTGAAACTTTTTTTTTATTAGCACTTGAAACTTTTTTAACAAAAAAAAAAAAATTAAAGGCGGTTGAAAAACAAAACATAAAGAAGCGTATATAAATACAATAGATTTTCTGGACTCTGACCTCTCTGCAATTATACAGTAAAGTCCTAGTCGCTGTCTCTCTTATTCAGATACGGATTTATATATATACAAACACAGGCATATATATACTTTTCTGAACGCCGTGATCATGTACCTTGGTAAGGAAGGAGAAGATTCAGAGAGAAGGAAAAATCTACATTCTCTCTCCTCTGCGGCGGCGGCGGCACCACCTCCCGCCGCTACACCAACTCGGCATGTGGAGGTAGACAACTCACCATCTCAGACACCACCGCTACCAGCGGCGGTAGCGGTAGCTCCGGAGCAACCTGCTCGACTGTTGCCTACTGTCACGATTCCGTCTAGGAATCCGGACGCTCTGTTTAGCGGTGGGGGTATCAGGTATTCTGTTTCGCCCTTGGGTTAGTTTAAATTTGTGATTTTTGTTCAAGGTATAATTTCGGTAGAGGTGATGTGATTTCTGTATGTAGATTGAGTTTATGTTTGGTAGTTGGTAATGTTGGAAATTTCATTGATTTGATTAATAATGTGATGCTGTTAGTTGTAACTTGTAATAAATTTTTGATTACTTCAACTGCTGCTGAAATTAAAGTTTTTGGATTGTGTCTACTTGTGTCTTCTGATAATCTTCACAGTTTGGTGTTTTGTGGCCTTCCATAGATAGGGTAAAATTTTCAACTTTCAACTTTGAATGGAATCATTGCTCAATTATTACATTTTTTTTAAAAGGTTTTGTATTTAAATTTATCCTTTCAGTATATAATTTATATTTGAATCTTCCTAGGATATGACCATTTCAGGGCTTAAATTTTTTTCAGCTCAGCAATCGTTGGGTTCGTTATGTATTTGTCGTCCTGCTAGTATATCTCTAGAATCCTCCTGGGTACTTCCATTTCTAGGGTACAGTTGTCAGTTGTTCATCTTCCTAGACTTTTCTCTATGTTTTTTTGTCATAACGTCTTGTAAATTGCTAAAGCATCTATATTTAGACATTTGGTAATTGTTCAGTGCTTGATGATGGTAGCTGAGTTTAGGACCAAATGGAGACCTAGAGCATGAAGGGAATGTGGCACAAAGTTGATATTCATTTTTGTATACAGTATTTTGAAAGTAGTATCAATATACACGCTAATAGATAGAAATATATTTGCTTTGTTTCACAGCTTTCTTTCGGGAAACCGAAATGCAAGGTTCAGCTATGGGTATTCAAGCTTCAAGGGAAAACGAGCATCCATGGAGGATTTCTATGAGACAAGGATATCTGAAGTTGACGGGCAGATGGTTGCCTTTTTTGGTGTTTTTGATGGTATGTCACATATCTTTTAAGAACTATATTGGAGTACTGTTAACCATTGAAACATAGTTAACTAGTTATTCCACTATCATTTGCCGATGTTGCATAAATAAATATTATTCTTTCGGTGGTATTCTTGTTCTGTTTGCTGCATGTCAGCTTAGTATCTGTCCTGAACATAGTCGGATAAGAAAATAAAATAGTTAATGTCTTTAATTCTATGTCTTCTCCTTTGCCTAAATAGGTCATGGCGGTTCCCGAACTGCTGAATACCTTAAGAACAACCTCTTTAAGAATTTAAGTAGCCATCCAGAGTTTATTAAAGACACAAAGTCAGCTATAGGTAAGATATTGGCAGAAAATACTGATATTTCTGTGGTCTATTTTATTTTGGCTATAATTTGATCTGCAAAGAATTTGAATGCAGTTGAAGCATTTAGACAGACTGATGCTAATTTCCTGAATGAAGAAACAGGGCAGCAGAAAGATGCTGGTTCAACTGCATCAACTGCTGTTCTTATAGGGGATAGACTGCTTGTTGCAAATGTGGGTGATTCCAGAGTTGTTGCTTGTCGAGCTGGATCAGGTTCATTGCTTTCTTCACCTCTCCTAGGAATGGAAGCTCTCAAGTTTTTTGGGTCTATTTCATTTGATATTTCTATATAATGCTAAGAAAACTTCCATTATGTCTTTGCAAATAATGTTAAGTATCTTTAATACGAAATCTATGTTTGGTGTCTTACTATGCTAATAATATTGAATTCAATGTTTGTGAGCGTAACAGATGGAAGCACTTATCTTTATTCAAGCTTGGACTTAATATGTTATAACACAAGGTTAAATTGCGTTGAGAATTTGATCGATTTGCAAATGTCCGTGTAATTCTTAGAATCTGGTCCTATTTTTTAATTTTTTTTTAAAATTTTTATTTCTTATTTGAACCTCCTCTCCTCTTTCTCTAAGAGGATGATTCCTCACTTATGCCCATGGTAAGTTAGACCTGCAGCCAATAGATCGTTGGTAAGCTGCTGAGACTGCTCGAGCTGCACCTCTTTTTTCCGAAGTCCACCTCTCTCCAGAAATAGAAAATGACTTTTCACTTGTAAAAGAAACTTAAAAATTATCATGCAAATTAAGAGTAGTTTATTGCATCCTTACATCAGGCTCGGCTGAGTGTATATGCAATGGCCAAGGGTGTTTTCTCCTAGAATATTGATCCTGTCTTTTCTGGCCCCTGATTGCCGGACCGAGCATCTTCTGCTCCCACAGATTAGAAGCTATAGATAAAATGAGAAAACTGCAAAACCAACTTCCAGTTGGAAAGAAAAAAGGAAAATAATTTAATTATGAAGTCAAGTGAAGAAACCAATGAGCTGACGGCACTAGGATGTCATAGGTCAACTTTGGGCACTAAGTTTCCTGAAGAAAAGCGAAAAATAGGAAATTAAAAGTTCACAATAGATGGTATGTGTGTGTGCGTGCACGAGAGAGAGAGAGAGAGTGGGTGAGTAAGAGAGTCGCAAGTGGAGAATAGCTTGTGAGTGTCTGTATTCCTAAAAAGGTCCTTATCTTTCCGTTCCATCTCTCTGGGGTTCTTATCAGTGTTTCTGATACATGCCTTAAAACTGTGTTTCTAAATTTATTAAAGGGTTCTTACTTGTGTTTGTTAATTGCCTTGATACTGAAAAACAAGGACTTCCTGGGGCTTCGGAAATATAGTATGACGAGAATATTTTGTATTTGAGACATGTATTCATGGTACACAACTGTGTTCGCAGAACTGGTTGTATACACATACAAGAATTGTAATAGACAAGATCCTGGAAAGTCTACCGTATTAACTCCAAACCAAGCCAAAAGGGTATGATATAAAAAATAAAACGAAAATGCTTTTTCTAGTTCTTCATCTCATAGCAGAGTTTTTACCCTCTTGGCATAAAAAACTATATCAATGTTAAAAAATATCTGTTTTGCATAGATTCATGTTGTCCAGACCCCCTTTTATTTCCCAAAAGGAAAGTCCTAGAATGATTTCTTTTATCTTTAGAGTTGGTATTTTGATGTCAACTTACACTTTGGATGATCTCCCTTATATAATATGGCCGTGGAAGAGTATAGGATTAGGTAATTCTTTGTTATTTTTGTTTTCTGTTTGTTCTAAAGGTTTTAATTGCTGGGCATGTAAATAGAACTTTGCATTTGGTCTCAGTACTCATCTTGCTGATGTGTACTGTTTTGTTTTCTGTAGCTATTCCTTTGTCCATTGATCACAAGCCTGACAGATCTGATGAACGTGAAAGGATAGAACAAGCTGGAGGTTTCGTCATTTGGGCTGGTATTTTTTTCCTCATCTGTCTGACTTTAGAGCTTTTTCTGTTTGTGTTTATGCCATGATAGATGACAGCGTTAAACTTTTAGGTATCATTACATGAGATTAGAGTCATGGTCAAAATTTATCATTTAGTTTATACGTATATGCTATGTGGGAAAATGGTCAGTTTCTAAGTGTGTACTTATTTATTTCCTCTACTCATTTGGATTATGATCTTTTTGTCCAACCTGGCCCCAATTAAAATATAAACAAACCATTTTCCCTCCTTTATAGAACTTTGGTGAAATTTAGTTCCTTGATGGCAGCTGATCTGTACACTTTTGTTAGTTTCCTTTGGCCATAAATTTGACACAGTTTACGGTTTCTCAATACTGTAATTGCTGAGCTGTGTTCATGGAATTTGAAAAGCTGATGACAAAGATTGAATAAAAACTGGTTACCGAATTATGCATTTAATTGTACGTTCAACATTTTCCTTAAAGTAGGTTTTCTTAGTAAGGTTAGGACTTGAAATTGATAACTATATATAGTTCCTTAAATGTGCGTATATAGTTCCTTAAAGTAGGCTTTTGTTCGTATATAGTTCATTAAATGTGCGGTGAAACTATTTGTCTTGCTTGTCAGGTACACGTATTTGCAAATAAAATACAGTTTCAAGGATATCTTTACAATTTGGCATTTAACCCTTGAGTATCTCTATTTTAAACTAACTGAAAGTATCAATATTATTATAAGGCCTTGAGGCCTTCATGCTATGGTAATGAGATTAAAAAGTTTGACCGGAAATAAAGAATATGGATTTCCATCTCTGATACGTCCATGCAATTTAAAAAATTTCTCCGTTTATGGAACCTTTTTATGACAAAAATGAAATTCCTTCAAAGAACATTTAAGCTGAAAGAGCTATCTTTTTTCTTGCCTCTTGCTCATTAGGTAAGCTTTGAATTTTGATGAGCTCAAGATAAAATGGAAAAAAACATTTAGGTCAGTTGGAGCATTTACAGATCTGAAATACTATTTCGAGTGCTGAGATTGAGAAACTTTAGGATAAAAGGATACCTGCATGATTCTCACAGAGGATGTAAGTACTTCGTCACGCACTTTCAAAGCTTATCTTTTGATTGTGATGACTGTGGTAAACAACATCCAAATGATCTAAATTGACATTGGGCTTTATTCTTGGCCATTCTATGTCTGAAGTGTGATAAGTGATAACTTCTAAAGTTAGATACTTAGATTGTTCTTGTATTTTTGTAGCTGTCAAACTTTATCTTCTATCCTGGTTTTATGACACTACTTGACACCGTTTTGAATGTGAGTGACATTCTGAGCCTTACGCTTCTATACAAAGATTATTTACCATTGGTTTTGTTATGTCTTGACAATCTCTAGTAAGAACTAAGAAGGGAAAATGCTTTCAATAAAAACATCAAAACTGTATAAGTAGATTGTCAAAGGAACTTCGGGGAATTTTGCATTTTCTTTCAGCTCTACTTCTCTTCTGTCTGCTAACAGTACACTTTTTTCTTAATTTATTTTCAAGAGAAAAGAATAACTAAATCTTTTCCAGAAATTTATTTTTGAATTAAATGCTAGCCAGGATACTTTACCTAGGTCTTGTGTTTATAGTCTGTCGATGTTTGCAACTTGATTACTCTCTTATGTTACTAAATTTGGACTAAAGTTCATGCTGTCATAATTATTTTCAAGTAGCAACGTGTTGCAATAGTTATTAAATGTTGTAGCAGCAAATTCTACTTGGCAATCAATTTTTCTAATGGTCAGTATCTCTTCTGAGGAACAAGTTCTAGTAGCATTTATCATGATGACATTTGCTGATTTTAGGATGATGCAAGCAACTTGCTAGTTGATACTTGATAATATTTTCCTTCTTGGGCATTCTAGTATATTGCACTTCTTTTTGAGACATGCTTTTAGCCAATAAATAATGAGGCATTTGCATAGAAAGCAATAACTTTCCGAAACTTATTAAATCTTGTTAAAAATATCAATTAATTTTATCATTTATATTCAATATAAGTTTCATCAAAAGAAAAAAAGAAAAGAAGATTAAGTACTGTGATTGATGGCGTTGGTTTACATCAATCACAGTACTTAAAATGCATGGTCTTATACTAAAGTTGTTTTTGAAAAGTATAAGTAGTGTAATTGTCAAACTTTATAGGAAATTAATCAGTTATATCACTTTTACTAGTTCTGTGTGATCTTAATTTTAATCCATAATAGTGCTAGGTGATACTGAATGCAGTTTCACTAGCTTAAAACACTCGCACACAAATGGACAACAGATAGATAGATTTATGAATGTTGGACTACTAATTTGCTACCTGGTGGAGGCAAATGCTTGAAGGGTTGATCCTATAATCCAGGAACTCAGTAAAGTCCTTGGGGTTTTCTACTTTCTATGCTTTTCAGTGGAGTTGGAATCTTAAGGACAATGGTAAAGTCCTTTAGATTGTGTTCTGTGGTGAAAGAGGCACTTTCTGTTATTAGTTATCTTTTTATTTAACATGTACCAGTTGTTGGCGATAGATTATTATGATGGTTGAACTTGGGACACTCACGGTACTTGATGCTGAACTTCTCTAGGTACATGGAGGGTTGGAGGTGTTCTTGCTGTTTCTCGTGCATTTGGGGATAAACTACTTAAACCATATGTTGTAGCTGAGCCTGAAATTCAGGTACTCTTAGATGTCTGTCTTCAAATTTGTAAGCGTTTCTCTTTGTTATGTACAGTGTCTGGAGCTTAAGTGTGGTACCCAGTGGGCAAAGTCGGAAAATGAGGGGAAAGATTGTGGGATTAAAGCTTGAAACATTATATCACTAAAATTTGCAGCCAAAATTTTGATGTTATAAATCAAAATGGTTCTTGGGTCTGCCTTCTCTGATGCCTTTGGCTTTGATTTGAGGGCATGATTCCGTAGCAAACGTGACGGTATATAGAGACTACTGTTTCAGTGGTATTCTCTGAAAAGCCACTTAGTACATTCATTTGCCAAATGTTAGGTCAGTCTCCAATCCATATGTTTCAGTGGTATTCTGGGAGCAACCACTTTGTTCATTTATTGCCAAAGGTTAGGTTTGTCTCCTATTCATCCCCGCCCATACCCCCAATTATTGGAGACTTAACGAGTTATGTTATTATTGTTGTTGTATAGTGAAGTTTAGTCTAGGTTTTGGTCGTTCTGAATCCTGATTGTCAAAAAATATATGACCTCTTCCCTCACTTCATGAACAGCTTTACCGTTCTGTGTTAGATCTATTTGTATCTCTGGTTGATGGTACATCTCCTTGTTATTTAGTAGAAGATATAAAAGAAATGTACAAAAAGTTGCAGCAAATTACAATAATTTCAACATGTCCTCTGGCGGATGGGTATGCAATACCTCGAATAGCAACTTATGATACTGTCAATTTGTGTCAATGATACATTGATAAGCCAATTTATTTATTTATCTTTATATCCCTGTTCAAAAACTGCGTTATAGGTGTTCTCATCCTACTACTCAACTTTAACCCTTGCTTCTGGTATCCTTGGGCTGGAAGATTGTGGACAATTGCACCAAGAGCTTTCTTGATCATTTTTACTTACTTCTTATATCTATTTTTTTTTCTCGTTTTTTTGGGGTCAGATTCTTATATCTATTTATGTTTCCACTTTGATACTATCTAGCTCTTATGTACCATATTTGCTTTGCTTTGCTGTCCACAGGAAGAAGAGATTGATGGTGTAGATTTTATAATTGTTGCAAGTGATGGGCTTTGGAATGTTCTGTCAAATAAGGCATGTATCCTTCCCCCTCAAAAAAACTTCTTGCTGAAACTAATTTTCTTGAGGAAAGATAATGAGATGTTACATGATTTTGGAACGGGAACATAAAGTAGGTGTGAACTGAGAAAGTCTTCGTAGGGCGTTGCTTTCTCCATTCAAATATTCTAGTTTGACACTAGAGGTATCCGATTATTTTGCTCAGTGTAGCTTGAGTCGCTTTAATGAGGAAAGATAATGAGATGTTATATGATGTAGGAAAAGGAACTTGCTCTTTTTGAAACACGATTAGTTGCAGTAAGAATGATGGGTAGATAAATATTTCTACAAGAATTTACTGAGAATTAGACGGGAAGAGGGAGATTCGTACTCTGTGATAGGTTGAGGATTGATCTCACTTGGCGCATAAAGATATAACACTAACAGAAACAAAGACACTTTAAATCTATCCTGGTTTGGGGATTTTTGACTAAAAGGCCAAAGTTGCAAAGATTTAATTGGAGTAATGACCCTATTGGGGGAAAAGTAATAACCATGTTGAGCATGGCTTTGTTTGAGATATTTCGAGGGGATAAAATAACATTTTGACTTGGTAGAAGATGGTTTGCATATGTCGTAGATAGGAGGGTTTGTGTAGATTGACTAATGTAGCAGGCTTTTGTTTAGTGTTTGGTTGAGTTGACAGTATTATATTTCAAAAATTGATTTTTGGTTAGTTCTTGCTAAGAATAACAATTTGAGCGGTGATTGAATTTTTAAATTCTTCAAGAGTCTTTCTTCAGGTAAAATGTTGAAAGAATTGTTTCCCACTGCCAGTTTTATCACATTTCGTGCAAATAGCATTTAAGAAAGCATCTCTTTTACATTGCCTAATTCTGCATTATGTTTTACAGTCTCAATAAATCATACTGTTATTTTCTTTTTTATAGATTTTTAACACAGATGGATTATTTCCCAAATTAATCTAATACAAACTTATCTTATCCTTTTGCATTCAGGATGCAGTAGCAATTGTACAGGATATAACTGATGCAGAAACCGCATCGAGAAAACTCATAGAAGAAGCCTATTCGAGGGGAAGCTCGGACAACATCACTTGTGTAGTTGTTCGGTTTGAGAACTCTCAACTGCATTAAGGTCCATTTATCATTCTTTCGACTTTACACTTATCAGAACTCAAATTCTGATTTTGCTCTTTATTTTCCTCCTCCATCTTGCAGGTTATAAGATCCATAGAGGTCCACATGCTAATGCTGGATTAAAATTTTACAGAATTAATTATGGCTATTGATTTTTCAATATAGTATTTATTTCAGTGCCAATAGATCCTCATTATGTTTGATAATTTCTTTGTAGCAACGTTTGGTTTCTGTATGCGATGTTAGGTTTATTTCCATTTACCTTTAACAAGGGGTGTTATATATTTGAGATCCAAACAGTACAAAACTTTCAGGATGAAATGTAATCCAATTGGCTTGGTTAATGTTGCTTTCTTGTTCCTTTATTCTGTATTTGAACTGTACGAAGATAGGAAAAAAAGAAAAAGGATTACCGGGAAGTGAATTGCTGAATTCCTGTTCGGCCTACCAGAGCCAGTCCGGCTCCTATGCGGAACACCTTTTTTTTGCACATGCGGAACAGTTTTTTTGCCTTGAAAATAAGTGTTTTCAAGTTGAGAACACATGTTACTGAAAATCAGAACCGGTGTTCAGTTTTCAAATTAATCTTAGCTGTCAAAATTTTAATCCAACGAATGAGATTTCGCCCCGCATATGCGGAATAAAAGGTGTTCCGCATAGGAGTCGTGGTGTACCAGAGCCTTGAAGTTTAGGATTTTATTGCATTGTTAAACTCAATCCTTTGAAACCTGGCCCAGATATAGAACATGAAAAGTTATTGGGTCAGGTTCCTAGTCGGGCCCGTGCGCAGAGCGTTATCGAACCATTTATCGACATGTAACATCATAAATATTTAAAAATAATTAATATATAATTTTTAATAATTTAATATTATATAATATTTTAACTAAAAATGTAACTTCATTTACAAATTAAATAATCCATAACAATTCATTAATTTAACCAATTCATATTCCCCATTTATTGAAATACCTTATAAGTTACAAATCAGTTTGGTCAAATTAAATCAGACGTTCAGGCACCAAAATTGACTTCCTGCAACATTATTTTAACCAAATTATTTATTTAGCCTAAACCACAACATAAAAACTACTCAATTGTATTATAATTTTCTAAAAATATTGTTTTTACAAATTTCGAAACCGGTTCTTTGAAACCCGAATGGGATCATTGGGTCACTGGTCTGACCAGACGGGTCAACTGAACTTTACAAAAGGAAGCATTTTTTATACTCTCCCAGTCACTTAACCAAAACGAAGTTTGACGAGTCTTGGGATAGGACCAACAACAGACACGAGCTCTAATCGGGAATTAAACATATATGGACTCCAAACATATATGCCCTAGGCCCAAAACTATTTTGATAGCCTAATTAAGTCGAACCAAGTCTAAGCATATGTAAATCACTATTTTCCCATCTCCTTTTGCTTAGATAACCACTTATTTGTTGCTTTGGCAAGCAGACAAAATGATGATCCAAGCTCAAGGAGTGCTTAGGATATGGTAGGCATTTTAAGACTTAATTAAAACGATTTAATGTGAATCCCATAAGACAATAAATAAATGCATCTCATGCAATATATAAAGCATAAGGTAAACGTGAGATAGCATGGCCTAATCCTATGATGACTCCCACGAGCCTTGTGGGAGCCCAATCTAAGTCAATATCCATCTCATGGATAACGTTTTCGATCCAGCGTCCTCCAGTCTTGTTACATAATTACATGGGCATACCCAGCCTTTCAATGTAAAGAAGTAAAACTAATCTAAGAAAGCAATTACAATTTTACATCATTGGAAAAACGACTTTCGCAGTCGTATTATAAAATTACAACCCAATTAAAAGTAAAACAAGAGAGGGTATAGTAGGTCATGCTATTCACCATGCTAAAACTCACATAAAGCATAATGAAATAAAAAGGAGTACATATACAAAGTCTTAGGTCAGCTGAACGACAAGCGCCAACGTAATAACGATCCCAAGAAAATACGAGGGTGAATGATCCTTACATGTCAATCTTAAGCAAAATCTAACAAAAACCCAAGAATCTCCAAAGATGGCAGAACCAGCCTGACCAAACCGAAATTCCTCTCTCTAAAGAACTCCAAATCGAAATCCGTTAAATCTCCCACGCAGCCATGTCAGCTTGGCTTCAAACCCAACTGGAATCACTCAATTTCGACTCAGTAGCTATGTCAATTGATCGAAAACCTCACGTACTCGTAAAATCTACACTATTTCTTCTCTCTCTTTTCTTACACAACCGTTACTTTTCCCTTTTCTTTTTCTTTTTAAATCTCTAACCATAACTCCCTTTCCAAAACCATTCAACTCCCATTCACTTCAGCCCTAAAGTTTCTTAAAGTGTACACTTAAGTCTCTCATCTTAGAATCATGACCAAAACGCCCCTCACACTAAACGTACCACAAATAACACATAAACATGTTGTAATATATAATTAGGCACACCAACACAAATTGGCTCGGTTGGTAAGGATTTGACACGTCCCTACAAAGGTCAAGTGTTCAATTCCACTGCCGACGTGAGGGTCGTGTTGGTGGGGTGATCTGTAAGTACCATTGTAAGTGACCTATGGTCCCCGGGACCCTGCCCGACCCGTGGTGGTGACCGAAGCCGAACCCACCCAAACTTCTTTTAACCAAAAAAAAAATATAATTAGGCACATGGTCACATTACATGTCACATAATATCATGTTATTGTAGGGATTCATGGGCAGAAACTCGTTTTAAACACCCATGAGTCCTCCCCTGAAGGATCCACTCATACAAAAATGAATCGGAAAAGGATTTACGTTTTTCAGCTAAAGATGGTATCTTTGGCTCTCAACAAAGAACCACCTTGAGTCCTCCCTTGCGGAATTATTCCCTTCCGGTATCCACGCACCTTGAGTGCTAGCTCTTCGATTTTTCTGGGTTACGAATTGTCTAGAGAGAAAAGGAGACCGAAATCAAGAAATCAATTTTCTAGGTTATGGTATTATTGCGGCTCAAGCATTAGTCTCAAGGGTTTCAGCCAAGAGAGGTTTATATAGGGAGTGGGAGTTTGTTCCTAGGAGAACTCCCACGTCCTATCCACCTCTTTGACTTCTGCTGGTAGTGGGAGTCTTTATCGGATAATAACCCCCACATAATCCTAGCTATACCGAAAATGCCCCTTATCTCTAATTCGAATAATAACGCTTTATTATTCTCAGAAAAATAAATGTCAAATACAATGAACCTAGACATATTCTAGATTCATTGAATCTGGACATGAAGCTCGTTAGCTCGTCTATGCGTGTGACCCTGTAGGTTCATATCACAATGGAAATGAAAACACACTTAGTAGTAGTATGTGTTCATAAATCACAAGCGGTCCCCTAGCGAGGACATTGTGACTACCCCAAGTGAATGAATTTACGGTGGAACCTAATATCAATCCACTATTTAATCCCTTTGTCTCGCGATATCCCTAATTAAGCATAAGGCATGGTAGTCGTCACCCTTATTAAGCTTAATTGTATTTATGCTCGATCTCCAGGTAGACTGTTCCAACAAATAGTATTTAATAACCACTTTATCAAATACATTTGAGCACGGCCATGCATTTAGACAGTCTTCCCTATCGAGGGGCCCATGGATATCTCTCTAATAATATAGAGGGACAAATTCCTTACAATGCCTCTCACATTCAAGCCATGATAGGACGCTACATCCGATCATCAGTCGTATTGATTACTCGATTAAAAGTAACGTCCGACTGAGTCAAAACGTGGCTCCATTCATGCTAGAATCAATGGAGACATAAGGTCTAAGGATTCTAAAAATAGTATTGAGGAAGTAATACTTATGACTAAGGACCATGAAGTATTACTTCTCTAACGGATCACGTCCGATACAATATATATCTATACATTGCATCTATGATATGATTTGTATTCATTACACATGATTAGTAAAACGTAATTATCAATCAAACATCATACTAGTTTTATTTCATCGTAAAGAAGCTTACATAAAACTAGGGACAACTAGAATAGTAATTACATAAACTAATGAGTTTTACTATTAAATCACGCATTTGATGTTCATAAGCAAAATTAGCTATTCAATTACATGCTCAAAAGATATAAAACGTACAACATATGCTAATGGTCCTAGGGCACTACTAACAGTTATAACAATTAATAATCACATACATGCAAAATTAAAGCAAGACTTGCAAAAATAAATTTTCTAAAAGTCCCGGGTATCACATTCTTCCCCCCTTACACAAGTTTCGTCCCCAAAACTTCACTGACCTTGGTTCTCAAACAAATGCGAATATTTATGCCGGGCTTCTTCCTCAAGTTCCCAAATAGCCTCACGCTCGGTATGATGTGACCACTGTATCTTCACATAGGGAATGGTGTGACGCCTTAAGACTTGATCCTTTCGGTCCACAATTCTAACCGGTACCTCAACATATGTTAAGTCTTCTCGTAATGCCAACGGTTCAACTTCAAGTAGGTGGCTAGGATCCGGCACATACCGCCTCAGCTGCGACACATGGAATACATTGTGTACCCGTGAAAGCGTTGGTGGTAGTGCCAAACGATAAGTCAGCTCATCGACCCTTTCCAAAATTTCATAAGGGCCAATGTACCCAGGACTCAACTTTTCACTCTTCCCGAATCTCATAACACCCCCAGTTGGTGAAACCCGGAGATATACTTTGTCGCCCACCTGAAATTCCAACAGTCTTCATTTACTGTCTGCCCAACTTTTATGTCTATCTTGCGTAACCTTGATCATTTCCCGGATTAATGGAACCATTTCCATCGTAACTTGTACTAATTTCGGCCCTGTCACTGTCTTCTCCCCAATATCGTCCCAACAAACTGGTGATCGATATTTCCAACCATACAAGACTTCATACGGTGCCATAC
The DNA here is from genome assembly GCA_026122235.1 of Vinca minor. Classification (NCBI taxonomy): domain Eukaryota; kingdom Viridiplantae; phylum Streptophyta; class Magnoliopsida; order Gentianales; family Apocynaceae; genus Vinca; species Vinca minor. Next base: position 50,092 of record JAOCZM010000184.1, read on the forward strand.
CTATACTCGCTTGATAACTGTTTGTTGTAGGCGAATTCCACCAAAGTAAGATGATCTGCCCAGCTGCCTTTAAAATCCAAAACACAAGCCCGAAGCATGTCTTCTAAGGTCCGAATTGTCCTTTTGGACTGTCCATCGGTTTGTGGGTGATAGGCAGTACTTTAAGACAATTTAGTCCCCATCGCATCGCTGAAACTTTTCAAAAAGCACAAAACAAAACGAGTGTCCTGGTCCGACACAATACTTACTAGAACCCCGTGAAGTCACATTATCTCATAGAGGTACATTTGCACGAGTGTGTCCATGGTGGTGGTGATCTTCATAGGTAGGAAGTGAGCGGATTTGGTGAGGCGATCCACTATTATCCAAATGGTGTCCTTCCCGATCTTGTCCTTAGGTAACCCCGTCACAAAGTCCATAGTGATGTGCTCCCATTTCCAAACGGGAATCTCCAGCGGTTTCAACAAGCCGGCGTGTAATACTCATAACTTTTCGACTACGTGTTATTTTACGTGTAATTAATTTTTGAGTTATTTATTACGTAGGCGTAATTTATTTCGTGTTATTATGTGATTACGTGTTCATTTATTTTTATAACATGTTACATGTTATGTGTTGGTTATGTTTTGTGATGGGCGTTTCGTTAGTGTATCGTATTTGAGGGACCTAATAGTAATTCACCTGGAGGAGTAATTATTTAGTATTGGAATTGAATTAGGAATCCTAATAGGATTGCAGTGTAACATAATTAAAATAAAAAGGAAAGGAAAATATATTATAATAATATATAAGGGGCAGGGACCTGGGATCTCACTATCACTTTTACACAACATAAAACAAAAAGGACACCAGCAGTAGCCGCAGCCTTGAGCTGCAAGGAGAGAGAAAGAGAGTTTTGGTGAGTTTAGAATTTCTGGCAGAACTTTGAGAGATCACCGAGAAAGCGTTACTCGTCAATTTCGAGCCATAATATACCGATTCAAAAGCGTTCGAGTGAGCACAGACGGATCAGGATTCGGAGTTCGGGGTAGGAAGTTATCACACCGAGAGCGGGACTGGACAGTGCTGTTACGTGTTTGTGTGTTTAATTACTTTTGATCGAGGTCCATCCTTACGTTATATTCTGTTCGGATTATTATATATATGTTGGGTACTGTTTCGTTATTAATTTGAGACTGCTTATATGTGAATTATTACATAAACTGCTGAGTTTACGAGTCAATTGCACGTATTGTGTTTATCGTCTTATTAATTGTATTTCTGCCTTGAACTTGGTTAATTTTATGTGACAATATAACCTGAATTGTTTTTACTGTTGATCTAATTTGTCGTATATATAATTGTATATCATTATTGCGAAAATCACCTGGTAAACGATCTATAGACTTGAGATCCAAAATAATCCGCATCCTAAAACCATGTATTATCAATAAAACTATTCAAACAAAATCTTCCAATAATCACAGAAAATTCACCTTAATACTTTAACTACATAACAAGTAATATGCTATTGTCTTGCCTATAATTCAAGCACAAGTTCAGGAACCTCAAAGTGTTATTCAATTCTTAAGCTCTCGATCACAGGAGGAAAAGTGAATAAAAGCCATGTGATGAGAAATGGAAGAACATAAAAATTGTGGCATCATAAAATTGGCATATGAGATGACTTTTATGGATAATTGGTACATTTGGTAACCCTCGGACAAAGAAATGAACATGAGAGTTAAATGACAAGAAGAAAACAAATCATCTATTAGAAATAATTATAATACTATTAGTTTGGATTGAAACTTAAAATCTCAACTTTCATTTTGATAACCAAAATCCTTTAATTTCAAAAGTTTAATAAACTTATTTTTCAACTGCAATTTTTATTGCATAGGACTTTAATTTGGAGATCCAAGATCACAGACGCGGGTATAATTCTGTAACTATTAAATTCGTCATTTGATCATTAAATTCAATAAATATACAATAAATAAAAGACAAAGACAAAGATCTTTAAAATAAAATATATTTTAAATGAAAGAAAGAAAAGCGTAAATGAAAACAGAAAAGAAAGAAAACTCACCTAGATGTTAGCTGTGCTGCGTGGAACAAAATGGCAAGCAAAGTTAACAAATTCATAGTATATATTGGCATCAATGAAGAATAGGCCTTTGACAAGTGGCAAGAAATTTTTGCCAAGTGGCAATAAGAATTAGACAAGTGTCTTTCTTACAAAACACCTTTTGCTCTATTATTATTATTATTTTTTTTTATTATTTATAAAATCACATCTCACTTGCACATTTAATTTTGTTAAAATTTAATTCAACTTATTAAGATGAAAGTGGTGTCATTTTTATAATTCTCAAATCAAAATCAAATATCAAATCGGAAGTTGACTCAAAATGGGAACACACAAAAAATTCTCACGGGACGAGGTGTTACATTCCTTCCCCCTTACAAGAATTTCGTCATCGAAATTCAAAAATACGTACCTAATAATCCATGGTGGCTTCTCCGTATGAAATCCTCAGTTTCCCAAGTTTTATATTACTATGACTATTCAAAAGCCTCACAAAAGCAAAGATTCAAATTTCGAGATACGCTGTGATTGCAAATCATGAAAATGGTTCAGGGTTACTCCAGTTTATCGCATAAACAACTTTCCTCAATAAGAGAATCACTCAATGACTTCTTTCTCCATCTAATTATTATATTGAAAGTCACTATTTATCATTAAAAAAAATTCAAAGGGGTGAGACTAGAAAATTTTGTCCACGGCTTCGTTCTCACGTAATTGAGGACTACAATCGTCCCTACAATCTCATGTTGTTTGTTTAAACGAACTCATCACGTTGTTAAAGGAACACGGTACTTTTAATTTCTCAAAAGAAAAAAAATTAGTATTTCTCAATATGTCATAAGCGGCGTGAACCTTCGAACATTCAACATGGTCCTCACTATGAGCTTTGTGAACAATGTTCAAGTTCTTCTAGATATATACCCTTTCATACAGTATGGTTTCAAAAATCTCTTTGACAGCTACAAGGTCATGATCATTACGTATGTCAGGGTTTTCTATTTTCCAACTAATCCCAAACCACTTAACCATGGTGAGTTAGCCATGCACATCTAGCAGAATAATAACAAATAGTAGGCACAGTCATATGTGCAAGATATCACTAGGAAACATGTCTATATGTACCAAAAGGAATTCTCCGAGTATATATTGAAGGTTAAATATCGTCATATATAAATGTGTTTAACAACCATATAGGAACTACATCATATGAACATACACCAGTCAAATATTTAAGTCTAAACATCACCACCAGCGTTTAGAATATCTCTTCTTAATGACTAGAGCCAATTTATGGTCATGCTCTAGACCATCTTGTATATTATAATATAATTTCCTCTTGGTCTTTTACATTATGCTTCCTAATTTTAGTCGACACTCGTGTATCCAATAACTTTCAAATTCAACAAATCAGAACTCTACACATGCTCAAGTACTTCAATCGTGCTACATATAACTTATCATATACTCCGATAAAATCCTCTAATGGATCTTGATGATATGATGTCCCGCTTACTTGGTTACTAATTGTGGATTGCCCAAAGTACCTTGGATTCTATTTTTCTTCTCCTTCAAATCCCATATTTCCTCAGTAAGGGATTTATTGTATAATCATTGTATCTCCAATCTTGAACTCTGAACTTATTCCTCGATTTTATGCATAACCCACGTATTACCGTTTTGTTGCTTGACGTCTATATTGTTTAATTTTCAGATGTTTATGCATTCCTTATACTCCCAGACACCAATTTTCAATGTTTTATAAGAGAACGAACTCCATCATCAGTTTTATCCAAGGGATATCATCTATTTTCTATCATACCGAATCTCAAAATGCGCATTTCTAATGGATGAGTAGTAGGTGTTTGTATCGAAAAATTCTTAGTAAACCAAATATCAACTCACTTATTCTTAAGAGGCAACCGTTCCTTAGATTTCTCCAAAAGTCTCTTGAGTCAATAATAGCGAATACTTGTTCTTAAAGATCATCTATATATCACATATAAAATCACTAGCTTACCCTAACAATCAAATAATCGAGACTAGAGCAATTTGTCATAAGCTTTGTTTATCCTTGCTAGAAATACTTAATTTCTCTCTATGACATCACTAAATTTCTTATAACCAATACATGTCCTTAATATTTTGTCTTTTTCCATTATAAACAAACTTGGCGCCTCCTAAAGTCATACAAAATTTTTTATCTTCTTATTTAACTAAACGTTTAGTTCCCTCAAATACTCACATGATATCTTCAGGTTCTTACTTAGCACCAATTCAAGAGTAAAGTTGTCAACCCTTTCGAGGAGAAATCTTGGAATTCTTTGTACTAAAGGTGCCGTGTAAATGTCCTTCTTACTAGGTTAGTTGAAAATGACAACGTAAGTACAATTGAAAATATTTCTTCAACATCTTTTACCTTTGATTCTATACCAAGAAGTTGATATTACCAGTCAGTGTCCTATAAGTCCAAATATTTCATCGATGATCAACCCGAGGATAGTGCTTAGACAAACATACCATTCCTATAATCGCATCATAAACTTCGAAGGCAAAAGTAGTAGATTTGCAAATATCTTCTAATAACCAATATAAACTTTACTTCCCATATGACACCTAATGAACTGTAGTTTTATACTTCTCAACATCTATTTAATCTCAAACAAAACTTAACGAGTCAATTAAACTTGGCTACGTATTCACAGTGTCGTCTTGTCCCATTACCATAAGTGTGAAATTTCACATTCCTCTTTTATTAGATATCACTAGAGACATTTTCCTTCTCAAATCTATGTTTAAAAGTCCTTCAGATTCATGTATCATTCATTTGAGCTTGAACCTCTAATACCCCAAGAAGATCTTCTTAAACTAAAGGTGACTAGTTTCTCCAATTTCATTTTTTTTATCGTTATGCCAGAGAGTATTGTATGTATATGTCATCTTATGTCCCAAGGATAGTCCAACCATGCAATACTCTAGGGTTCAAAACTTAATATATATTTTTTAGCTTTATTATTTACAGTGGTATAAGTTCTGTCGAGGCTACAAGTCCAGTGACAATTTCTAACAACTTACTCGTTCAGTATGAACTACTTAACTAATCCTACTAGAACTTGTGTAGGCAAGGGTCTCCGTTTTCTACTATTCCAAATCTCGTTATGTGAAATTTCCAACATCATCCTTTGAGGCACAAGCATTAGAACGAGTATAAGGGAATCTATCGCTGGAGGTGACAAACATGAGACTCAATTTATACCTATCGAATATCCAAGACTCCTTATTGAAATTTCAAAAACTAAGCGAGATCAACGTCTTAATAAAGTAATGACCTAAAGATATAAGTCAAGCCAAAATTTTATTTACAATAGTTAGGTCGTCAAATTATACAAAGGTCGAACACTATCATCTAATCGATTAGCCACATTTGAGCAAAGATGAAGTGCCAACTAACCCAAAATATTTGACAGACCTACTAACCCAAGCACAAAATCAAAAGAGATAATCAATTAGGGGGCATGTATTTCAAAACGTAGAGTATTGCTCACATGCCCTACTATTATTGTCAGGCTGGATAACATGTCATTGTCATGGTGTAATTCCATATAGCCATTTCCCCCATTTATATGTAGCTCCACAACATTTGGAGAAACCATCATTCGTCTATCTTATATATCTTTCATCTAAAGAAATCTCACGAGATCGTCAATACTTTTAATCTTGTTCCTTTTTCGTTTGACTCATTTCTTATTCTCCTCTTCTATTTCCACTAATTCATTATCAATTTTTGGGAGAATAAACATCCAATTAGATTTCTAATGTTTAGAACCTAAATATCCTTCAAATAAGCTTCAATTTTCTGAACTAAGGATCGATCTCTTGCTTAAAGATTGAAACCATGATCACAACTCCTGTAGTTCACTCCAAATAAGAACTGCTAATGATCCAAACACATGTCCACAAGCAATTAATTATCTTAGTCTTATTTGCATCAAAACATTAAGTAGAGGGACCAACCAACATTCCCAATGAAATCATGTCCCTAAGCTCTGATACCATCTGTAACATCACCAACCCCTCCGCTAGGGTCCACTGCGGCTGAGTAGGGTGTCAGCGTGCCTATCGGCACTAATATTTACAAAATCTTAAATGCTCGGAGGCAAAGACGACAAAACAATAAATACATAATACAAGAGAGTTATATCTTACAAGGTAAAGAACTGAAATACGAAATTCTCGTAGGTGGATATTCTACATAAAGATTTCTAAAGGCATAATAGTATATTGCCAACAACTTTCCCAAGCTCCGATGATAGATTGCCACGAGTTTTCTGGGCCACTTTTCCTGTCCAGATTATCTGAAAACATGACATTAAAACACGTGTGAGCCAGAAAGCTCAGTGAGTTCACGTGTGCCAGTGTATTTTCAAATATCTTTCAGTGAATGCATGCCGATGCTTTTCGAAAATAATCTCAGTTCAAACAAATCCATTTTCCGTCGAGTTTCAAAATCAAATGCAGAAAACACATGAAGGGTAGAGGCACAGTCGAAAATTCTGAACAAATCAAGACATATCAACGCAGCCTCTAAACCCAAGTTTCCAAAATAGTTCTCAAATCAAAGTTGGGCTCACAGAGACAAGTCCAGATCCCGAAGTCATTACCAGCCTCACACCAGTACGAGCTCGAATTCCATACCTTATGCCTCCCCAAACACAAAACCAGAGCTACGAAATCAGGGGCACTTACCGACCGCGCACTGGTGACTAACTCCAACGTCGAGCCCTCCCGACTCGCCGCGAGTAGCCGAACACCACGAAAGCGATGTTCCACACAAATAAATGCAGACCTTTGGTTGGGCGAGCCCTTCCCGAATACTACACTCCCTTTCAACTGGTACCACAAGCCAGAGTCTATGCGTTCCACGCCAGCAGAAGAGGCCCTAGCACAGGTGACTAGCCATGTACAGTGCAATCCACTGACGCTTCAGGCTATCAAACCATTTTCGAATCGTATCCAAATCAAAGCTGGTCGGAACAGGGTTTTAATGCAAATTTCACAATCAAAAGGGCCAATGTAAAGGCCATTCAACAAGATCATATTCAAACTCAATTCAAAATAATCACCCGTCCGCCAGTCCAAATATACAATATATGTTATTACTCAAATATGCCATGACAATGCACATGAGTTTTCCAAAATTATGCAATTTTCTCATATCAAAGCATTTTCCGAAACTTACCTGCTTTAAGCGAACCTGCGAAAAAGCTTTATTCAAAATCTTATATTCATAACCGGAGCACCGCTCCTATGCAATTTTAATGTACATTTTATACAAACATTGGATAACCTCTCCAATTTAAAGCAGTTGATAAATAACAAAATTCTTAAGAATAAGTAATTTCTAATTTCCAAAAGAATCATTTATTAAAATGAATCTTTATAAACAAAATGAATAACTTTATAAACACATCGTCGAAACTTTTAAATCCAGTAAGTTTCGGTTTGCGAAACTCACCTGGTAAACGATCTATAGACTTGAGATCCAACATAATCCGCATCCTAAAACCATGTATTATCAATAAAACTATTCAAACAAAATCTTCCAATAATCACAGAAAATTCACCTTAATACTTTAACTACATAACAAGTAATATGCTATAGTCTTGCCTGTAATTCAAGCACAAGTTCAGGAACCTCAAAGTGTTATTCAATTCTTAAGCTCTCGATCACAGGAGGAAAAGTGAATAAAAGCCATGTGATGAGAAATGGAAGAACATAAAAATAGTGGCATCATAAAATTGGCACATGAGATGACTTTTATGAATAATTGGTGCATTTGGTAACTCTCGGACAAAGAAATGAACATGAGAGTTAAATAACAAGAAGAAAACAAATCATCTATTAGAAATGATTATAATACTATTTGTTTGGATTGAAACTTAAAATCTCAACTTTCATTTTGATAACCAAAATCCTATAATTTCAAAAGTTTAATAAACTTTTTTTCAACTGCAATTTTTATTGCATAGGACCTTAATTTGGAGATCCAAGATCACAGACGCGAGTATAATTCTGTAACTATTAAATTAGTCATTTGATCATTAAATTCAATAAATATACAATAAATAAAATAAAAGACAAAGATCTTTAAAATAAAATATATTTTAAATGAGAGAAATAAAAGCGTAAATGAAAACAGAAAATAAAGAAAACTCACCTAGATGTTAGTTGTGTTAGAGGAATAACCGGGTCAACATCAGTTATGCAACGGAAATAAAACGACCCGCCTCTGTCAGGATCTTTCACGAGTAAGAACCTTAGACTATGGGATAGTATTATACCTTTAGAAGTGTTAGGATAGCTGAAACAGTTTCAGCTGCAGTTTGTTGTCACGAACGGAACGCCACCAACGTAGGCTCCGTTTCTCCCAATATCCACTCGATCTTCCGGGGATGGTCTTCTACCGCTTGGTGCTAGCCAACGCCTCGTAGAAGTCTTGAAGACACTTTTCAAGATGGAGTATTAATGTATGACCTTTTAGAAGAACAAGAAACAGTTTTCTTACTTCTTTTTCTATTAGCCAAAGCTAGAAAAGAAGTATATGAAAAGCTGTCTTTTCTTTTCTTACTAAATGTTCTCTCTTTTCTCTCTTCTCTAAGCTTCCAAAAGCTGGAGAAAACTGACTTAGAATGCTAGGAAAAATCAGTATTCTTCCTAGTCATTCAAGGGAGAGTGGGGAGAGTGAAAGGGGAAGTGGGAGATCGTGGAGGAAACCACTCCTCCACTTTCTCTACCATTTCAACCTCCTTTCTAAGAGATAAAGGGCTGGAAAATATATCCAATTGTCCAGCCATAAGGTCGGTCCAAATGGGTTGGTCGGCCCAACCCGATTAAGGGCCCAATCCAATCTCGGCCCGGCCCGGCCCAATCGAATTGGCGCACCTTAGATTAAATGTACTCAACAAGCCCAATCCAGTTGATCTATAAGTGCGACCCAGGAGGTATCTATGATGTTGGCCGTGACATCATATGTCATAGGTAATGAGAGATATCTAGCAACGCATCATTACCCCCAATTCATAAATATCTGGTGACTATCATAATCACACCATTTGACATTTGTATTTAAATCATTTTGTCCTTGATATCTAGATTGAACACAAGTCATGGAAAAAGTCACACTTGTATTGTCCAATCTTTTAGTTTCTTGATTCGCGAGTAGACTAATCAAATGACATCAATATCATATACTGATTCATTTGTTCATGGCCATGAATTAGTCAGACTCCATCAAGGGGCCCAAGATATCGCTCCTGCTATATAGGATGGACAAATCCTTTCTGCATCCCACTCATCCTGAACAAGATTCGTGATATACCCAATAAATGCCTTTATTGCTTACCCTGTTACGGATAGCGTTTAACATTATCAAAGTATAACACTAGCCATGCAAGAACTCTTGTGAGACCTCAAGTCGAAGGATCTCATATACATCCTAGTCAAAAATTGAGAAACACCGTTGACTATTATATAACAACCCATGGTGTGTTTCTCATGTCGGGCCTGTCCAGTATAATGATTCTCTAATCATATATACCCATGTGACGATCCGATATCTTATATCAATCACTACACATACTAGTCTTACGCATTATTATTGTCCTCGAACATTCCATAATAATGTTCGACTAGGGACGTTTCAGAATAGTATCTCATAACAATTATGAATACTATTCTAAGGACATATTATTTATTTATGTTGTTAAGAACGCAAAAACATAATGAATAATACTGGAATTAATGCCTTTTTATTCATCAAAATGAAAATTACATAAATACGGTACAATTACAATAATCTCCCACTTGCACTAAAGACCCAAATTACAATAAATGGTCTTTAGGGCATACTAATGACTGTCTCTAAAGATCAGCCCTCCAGATATCGGATACCCATGGAGCTAGTGTGACGATCATGCTCCTGCTGCGACAGTGGCTTCGTCAGTGGATCGACGACATTGTCTGCCGAATCTACTCTACATATATGCACATCACCTCTTTCTATAATCTCGCGGATTAGGTGAAAATGCCGTAGTACATGTTTGGACCTCTGGTGAGATCTAGGTTCCCTAGATTGGGAAATAGCCCCATTGTTGTCACAATAGAGGTCTATCGGGTTCGCAATACTAGGAACCACATCGAGGTCGGAAATAAATTTCCTGATCCAAACTGCTTCCTTAGCTTCTTCACAAGCTGCTATGTACTCGGCCTCTGTCGTAGAATCTGCGATGGTCGATTGCTTTGAACTGCGCCAGCTCATAGCACCTCCATTCAAGTTAAACACATATCCCGATTGCGATCGGAAATCATCTCTGTCGGTTTGGAAACTAGCATCGGTGTAACCACTTACAACGAGCTCATCCGCCCCTCCATAAATCAAGAATGTATCCTTAGTCCTTCGCAAGTACTTAAGGATATTCTTGATCGAGATCCAGTGGCGTTCACCGTAATTAGGTCGGTATCTCGCTCGTAAGGCTTAAGGCAAACGAGACATTCAGGGCGAGTACATACCATGGCGTACATGATGGATCCTATGGCGAAACATAAGGGATCTCTTTCATGCGTTCTAATTCGCAAGCGTTTTAGAACACTTTGTTTGTTCGATAGAAACAGTTACCATGTGTCATAGGACAAAGGCCCTTCTTAGACTCTTGCATGCTAAACCACGTTAGCACCTTGTCTATATATGTACTCGACTTAGGCCAATGAGTCTCCCTGGATCTATCTCTATAGATCTTGACTCCCCAGAATATAGTCGGCATTGCACTAAGTCTTTCATAGAGAAACACGTACTCAACCAAGCCTTTCATGAGACTTTAAGGTTGGTATGTCGTTTCCAATGAGTAGTATGTCATCTACATACAAAACCGGGAATACGATTGAGCTCCCACTAACCTTCTTGTAAACACAAGGCTCATCCTCATTTCTAATGAAGCCAAACTCACTGACGGCATCATTAAATCGGATGTTCCAGCTTTCGAGAAGCTTGCTTAAGTCCATAAATGGATCTCTCGAAGCTTACATACTTTTCCGAGCATTCTCCGGAGTGACAAAACCTTCAGTCGTGTCATATACACATCCTCTTCAAGTTTTCCATTAAGGAAAGCGGTTTTGACATCCATTTGCCGATTTCATAGTCATAGTAAGCTGCGATAGCAAGTAAAATCCGAATGGACTTGAACATAACTACAAGGGAAAAGGTCTTGTCATAGTCAATACCATGAACTTGTTTGAAACCTTTCGCGACCAGTCGCCCCTTGTACGTTTGTACATTCCCTTCCATGTCGGTTTTAATCTTAAAAACCCATTTGCACCCTATGGGCGTTACTATAAGCCCTAAGGGCGAACAAACTCAGTTTTTGGTATTGGACAAACTTTTGATGTTGTGTCTAATGATCTTAATCTTTGTGATAGAATATCGGAACTGATTATGGAAGCTCTAAGTACTTCAATCAAGCCATTGGTATCAAGATTCAAAATTATGCAAGGCTCATTTATCAAGATTGAAGATTGAAGACTTAGGTTTGGTTAGTTTAGCTTTGTCGTCATAAGTCGTTATCTTATAAAGCTCTAACCAAAGCTCTCATGAACATAAGCTCTACACTCTAGTCTTGCATGCATCATAAACACGTTTTCAAAAGGCTAAGTTTCAAAACGTTTCTTAAATGTGTTCATATCTCAAAAGCCTTTGTTTTCAAAGTATAAGTCCTTTAAAATGGTTTTCCAAATGTTCTTACTTGTTACCTTTTGGGAAAACCTTTTAGACTTCAAAAGATTTCAAAACGTGTGAAAAATCAACATCTCTCAGGCTCAGAAAAGTTCGGTCGACCGAGCTCAAGATCGGATCAATCGAAGAGAAACTGAGAGTTGAAGACTGTGAAAACAGACCAAGGTCGGTCGACCTTAGCCTACCTCGGTCGACCGAGGTCCTCAAGAGGGTTATCCGACCCTTGTTCGGTCAACCGAACTCTGCGAGAAACTAGCCATTTTTTGACCGTTAAAGAGTCGTTTTTCAGCCTATTTTTGAAATGTATATATACTCTAAAGCTGAGAATCACTCCAAGGCTTGCACATCAAAGTTTCATTGATTTCTTATCAAGTCTAAACACCTTCAAAGCAAAAACACTTGATCTCCATGATCTAAATCATTCAAAGGTGTTCTTTCAAAAAGCAAGACAAAGAGTGTGCTTCATATGTTCTAAGAGCTTAATCTTCTTGTACTTCAAAGGTATATCTTTCTCACTTATAAGAGTGATTAACCTTTCTCTTTATCCATCTTAATTCCCTTTCTTAGTGATAGGGTAATTCTTGTAAAAGTCCTACTTAGTGTGGGCAAGTAACTCTTAGTGAGTTTTGTATTGTGGTTGTGTTGTAAAACTCTTAGTGAGTTGTCCACAAGTGTAAAAAGATCTTCTTAGTGAAGTTGTTGAAATCCTTGGGTGCGGCTCAAGGTAGTGGATGTAGATTCTAAGTGAATCGAACCACTCTAAATCCTTTGTCTTGTGTTTGGGTTTACTTTGCTTTTGTTTATCTTGCACAAACTTACCCTAAGCATTGAATAGATTGGAAAAAGTTTGCAAGATCGATTAAAACCCAATTCACCCCCCTCTTGTGTTTTACAGTTACCCCTTCAGGTGGATCAACCAAGATCCAGACTTGGTTTGTGTACATGGAGTCCATTTCAAATCTCATGGCCTCAAGCCATTTCTCGGGAATACGGGCTATTAATTGCCTGTTTGTAGGTTGAAGGTTCATCGTGATCCACAAACATAACATCACCATGTTCTGTTATGAAAAATCCAAATTTTTCCGGAGGTGGACGACGAACTCTACCAAAACTACGCAATTCTTGTGTTTCTTGAACTAGTGCTAGCTGCACTAGCTTTGTTTGTGGCTTTCTTTGCACAACAACTTGTGGAGTCTGTGCAATTTCCATCTCATCATTAGTGCTAGTTTGAGAGTCTGGAACTTCAGAAAGTTCTACACTACTCCCACTCGTGTTTCTAGAAACAAATTATTTTTCTAGAAAGACTCCCGTGCGAGCAACAAACACTTTGTTCTCGTTAGGGATATAAAAGTAGTATCCTTTAGTTTCCTTAGGATAACCTACAAATATGCACTTTTCAGATTTTGGAGCCGACTTATCGGAAGTCGAGCGTTTTACAAAAGCTTCACGGAACCAAATCTTGAGGAAAGACAAAGCGGGGACGCTTCCCAGTCCATAACTCGTATGGCGTCTTTGCAGCGATTTAGATGGGACAGCGGTTAAGTGTTAAAGCTGCTTGTCTCTAGTGCGTGTCCCCAAAAGGAATTGGGCGAGGCTCGTGTGACTCATCATAGAACGAACCATATCTAATAAGGTTATGTTCCTCCTTTCGAATACACCATTCCATTGAGGAGTAGTGGAGGAGAAAGTTGTGAAACGATTCCACAATCTTTTAGATAGTCACAGAATTCTTGACTCAAGTATTCTCCTCCTCGATCAGATCGAAGAACCTTAATACTCTTGCCAAGTTGGTTTTCTACTTCTAGTTTAAACTCTTTAAACTTAGCAAATGCTTCGGATTTGTGTTTCATCAAGAACACATATCCATACCCTACTCGAAGTCATCGAGTAAAGGTAATGAAGTAGAGGTAACCACCCCTTGCATGTATATTAAAAGGGCCACATACATCACTATGTATTAGTCCTAATAAAGCATCGGCTCTCTCACCTAGCTTAGTGAAAGGTGATGCTGTCATCTTACCCAACAAACAAGATTCACATCGATCATAAGACATGAAGTAAAATGATTCCAACAACCCATCTTTATGGAGTTTGGATATGCAGTCTTCGTTTATATGGCCTAAGCGACAATGCCAGAGGTATGTCGGATTAGAATCATTAGTCTTAATCCTTTTGGTATTTATATTTAAAATTGGCATATCAAGGTCTAAAACATATAGACCATTAATCAAAGAGGTGCTTGCATAAAACATATTATCTAGAAATAACGACAATCGTTGGTTTTTGATCGAAATCTCAAAACCTTTCTTGTCCAAACAAGAAACTGAAATAATATTCTTAATTAAACTAGGTACGTAGAAACAGTTTTCTAAACCCAAAACAAGCCCACGAAGGCAAAGTAAAAAGTACAAGTCCCTACAGTGTAGGGACATGCAACACGTGCTCTCGTTGCCAACTCGTAGTTCCACTTCACCCTTTGCCAACTCTCTACTCCTTTGCAGTCCCTGCACATTAGTACAAATGTGAGAACCACATCCGGTATCAAATACCCAAGAAGTAGTTGTATTTAAATTGATATCAATCATATTAATATCTACAACATAAATACCTGCCGAAGCAACATTTGCTTTATCCTTTTCCAGCCTTTTCCTTGCAAGATAGCTTTTGCAGTTCCTTTTCCAGTGACCCTTCTCACCCCAATGATGACAGATAGAGTCCTTGGCTACACCACCCTTAGGTTTCGAGTGCATTGTTGAAAGTGGTTTGCTTGCCCTCGGGCTTACCTTTCGGTTTGCCTTTGGGTTTCACAAAACCTTTGCCTTTGCCACTTTTGCACCATCGAGTATGGTGTTGGGCTTGGACTTGCCTATTTCCTTCTCGGCAGTCCTCGGCATATTCAACAACTCGAGGCAATGGCTTGTCAATTTCATTCATGTGATAATTCGAATGAACTGATCTGTATGATTTAGGCAACGATTGCAAGATCAAATCGATCGACGACTCTTGTCCCAAAGGAAATCCCGGTTTTTCAAGGTTCGAACATAACCTATCATCTTAAGAATGTGAGTTCCTACTGGCATTCCTTCGGACATTTTACACTTTGAAAAAGAGATTTCGATACATCGAATCTCTCCCGGCGTGCTTGCCCTCGATATAGTTGCTTCAGTTGAGCCAGCATCTCATAAGCCCCCATGACCTCATGTTGCTTCTGAAGCTCAGAGTTCATGGTGACAAGCATGAGGCTAGACACATCTAAAGCATCACTAACATGCTTCTGATAAGCATTTCTTTCAGCGGTCGAAGCGCGAGCCTCTGGTGTAGCAGGAATAGGGCTGTTCTAGAACATACAACTTTCTTTCATGCTTGAGAACGATTCTCAAGTTCCTGAACCAATCGAGGAAGTTAACTCCCTCTAATTTGTCCTTCTCAAGGACAGAACGCAGTGATAGTGTTTGGTTTGAATTTGCCATTTTCTACAACAAAATTATGCAAAGTAAGTACCGATTAAAATCATTATTAGGTCTTTATCTTTTTAATGATTTCTCCCACTATTTTCTTGAGTGAATAACCCTCATTATCAACTCGGAAAGTTCGTTAACTTTCTAGCGGGCCAAGATCCATATTTCACCTCGTTACGAGTCGACTTTGGCTGATCGCCCAAAACTTAGTTATTTAGGTAGGCAACGTTTGCCAATTACATCAAATTATGTAATTATTGGTTAGTTGAGTGAATAACATTTATTCAAGCGTATCATTATACACTTTTCTAAACTCTTTTGCCTCTAGATCCTCAATCCATTTATTGAGATAATCCAGTTTACTAGGACCCCTAAGTTTTAGCCGGCGGATATCACAAATTATCCTTCGCGCCTCACTCTGGGATAGACACGTATGTACTGACTTTGGCATGTCCCATACTAATGTCGATCTAGGCCTTGACGAGGGCCAAACTTAGGAAGGCACTAATTAATATTTTAATTGAGGGGTTTTGTTTTTAACAATCTCACCAGAAAAGCATAAAATAAAACAGTTTATGCTTATATACATATGCATCCAATACATAAAAGTAAAATGCAATAGTAATCGCCATATCCTATTCGGTTTTTCCAAGCCAATGGAAAAACCGTGAAGTCAATCTAAGGGTGTGAAAAGAAAACATTCTATTCTACACCGTCTTGACCTTCAGGTGATTGCCTCCAAATCATCATCACAGCTGTACCTTCTCCTAATCTAGAATTACATAATTCTAAGGAAACCTCGAGTTACATTCGAGGGGATTTGATGAGAAGAGAATTACAACTTTTGATAGAAAAAGATAGGCACGATACGCAGATCGTATTATAAAATAAACCAACAGGGTAAAGGCGATTACTATGCATCATGCTCAACTAACATAACAATTTATGAAAAAATGAGCAACCAGCAAACTGCAAACTATTGCAAAGTACTGAGAGTACTCGGTTGACCGAACAGACATTGCGGTCGACCGAACAAAGTACTGAGAGTACTCGGTTGACCAAACAGGCACTTCGGTCGACCGAAGACCAACTCGGTTGATCCGAACCCAATTTCTGTAGTTTCTGTCTTTACCTCGGTCGACTGGAACTGAGTCCCGGTCGACCGAAGGGCCAGAAACTGAGAGTTTTTTCAGCTTTTGAATGACTTCAAAACTGGAAAATCTCGATTCTCATACATTCAAAATGATGAAAAACATGTCATACATTATATACAACATTTCTAGCAATCCTAAGGCATGCAAAACATAGATTCATAATCCATATTCAAATACTATAGCACATTAAGTCTATAGGGTACTCGTGAGTGGCTCTGATACCACTGTTAGAGGAATAACCGGGTCAACATCAGTTATGCAGCGGAAATAAAACGACCCGCCTCTATCAGGATCTTTCACGAGTAAGAACCTAAGACTATGGGATAGTATTATACCTTTAGAAGTGTTAGGATAGCTGAAACAGTTTCAGCTGCAGTTTGTTGTCATGAACGGAACGCCACCAACGCAGGCTCCGTCTCTCCAAATATCCACTCGATCTTCCGGGGATGGTCTTCTACCGCTTGGTGCTAGCCAACGCCTCATAGAAGTCTTGAAGACACTCTTCAAGATGGAGTATGAATGTATGACCTTTTAGAAGAACAAGAAACAGTTTTCTTACTTCTTTTTCTATTAGCCAAAGCTAGAAAAGAAGTATATGAAAAAGTCTGTCTTTTCTTTTCTTACTAAATGTTCTCTCTTTTCTCTCTTCTCTAAGCTTCCAAAAGCTGGAGAAAACTGACTTAGAATGCTAGGAAAAATCAGTATTCTTCCTAGTCATTCAAGGGAGAGTGGGGAGAGTGAAAGGGGGAAGTGGGAGATCATGGAGGAAACCACTCCTCCACTTTCTCTACCATTTCAACCTCCTTTCTAAGAGATAAAGGGCTGGAAAATATATCCAATTGTCCAGCCATAAGGTCGGTCCAAATGGGTTGGTCGGCCCAACCCGATTAAGGGCCCAATCCAATTCCGGCCTGGCCTAATCGAATTGGCTCACCTTAGATTAAATGTACTCCAACAAGTTGTGCTGCGTGGAACAAAATGGCAAGCAAAGTTAACAAATTCATAGTATATATAGGCATCAATGAAGAATAGGCCTTTGACAAGTAGCAAGAAATTTTTGCCAAGTGGCAATAAGAATTAGACAAGTGTCTTTCTTACAAAAATACCTTTTGCTCTATTATTATTATTATTTTATTATTTATAAAATCACATCTCACTTGCACATTTAATCTTGTTAAAATTTAATTCAACTTATAAAGATAAAAGTGGTGTCATTTTTACAATTCTCAAATCAAAATCAAATATCAAATCGGAAGCTGACTCAAAATGGGTACACGCAAAAATTATTACGGGACGAGGTGTTACAGGGTGTGACACGGCGGGTCGTTGATGTTCCGCCTTTACTTGTTGACACACAAGACATCTAGCCACAAATTCGGCTATGTCTCGTTCCACACCTCTCCACCAAAAGTGACTCTTCAACCCCTTATACATTTTAGAATACCCCGGATGTACTGCTAACTTCGAATTGTGAGCCTCTTTCAAAACTTCCGATCTCAGCCCCGAATTTTCCGGTACACACAATCTGCCCCGAAACCGAATAATGTTGTCTTCATGAATCTGAAAATCTGTTTCGGCCCCCGACTGTATTAAATCTCTTTCCTTTTTCAAATCAAAATCCGTCAACTGAGCTTCTTTCATCTGCCCCAAAAGTGTAGGTTCCGCTACCAAAGTTGCCAAAACACAACTCGTAGACTTCACGATCTCAATTTCAAACTTGTCAAACTCGGTTATTAAGTCCCGTTGATCGGTGATTAACGCCGCTAGTTGACCCGAACTTTTCCTGCTCAAGGCATCAGCCACCTATTAGCTTTCCTGGGGTGGTAGCTAATGGTGAGGTCATAGTCTTTCAATAACTCCAACCAACGCCCTTGCCTCATGTTTAACTCTTTTTTAGTGAATAAGTACTTAAGGCTTTGGTGGTCGGTAAACACTTCACACGGCTCACCATACAAGTAGTATCTCCAAATCTTCAAGGCAAACACGACCACTGCCAACTCCAAGTCGTGTGTAAGATAGTTTTTTCTCATATGGTTTCAGTTGCCTAGACGCGTAGGCGATGGCCTTTCCATTATGCATCAAAACACAGCCCAAACCGATGTCGGATGCATCACTGGTAGTGTTAAGATAGGTGTCGTAGTCAACTTCTCCTTCAACTTCTGAAACCTGTTCTCACAATCTGATCCCCACTAAAATTTAACCCGTTTTTGTGTCAAATGAGTCAGAGGTGCCGGGATTCTTGAGATGTCTTCTACAAACTTTCTGTAATAACCAGTCAACCCCAAAAATCTACAAATATTTGCCACGGTCTTCGGTGTAGGCCATTCCCCAATAGCCACGATCTTACCCTGGTCAACTGACACTCATTCTGCTGAAACAACGTGCCCCATAAACGACACACTCTTCAACCAAAACTCACACTTGCTGAACTTGGCATACAACTTCTCCTTTCTCAATATCTCCAACGTCAATCTCCAGTGTACATCGTGAGCTTCATCCGACAGTGAGTAGGTAAGGATATCGTCGATGAAGACCACCACAAACTTGTCAAGATAATCCCGAAACACTCGGTTCATCATATCCATGAATGTCGCCGATGCGTTAGTTATTCCAAACGGCATTACAAGGAATTCATAGTACCTATACCGAGTCCGAAAAACACGTTTTGGGATATCATCAGGTTTGATTCTCAACTGGTGACAATCCGATCTCAAGCCTATCTTCGAAAATACTGTTGTCCCCTTCAATTGGTAAAAAAAAATCATCAATGCGGGGCACCAGGTATCTGTTCTTAATGGTGATCTTGTTCAGCTCTCGGTAGTCAATGCACATACGCATACTACCGTCTTTCTTCTTCACAAACAAGACCGGAGCTTCCCAAGGTAACACGCTCAGTCTAATGAACTTCCTATCAAGAAGCTATTGGAGTTGACTTTTCAGCTCCTTCAACTCCACCGGGGCCATACGATAAGGGCCCTTAGAGATAGGCTCCGCACCGGGTTGTAAGAGAATCTCAAAATTGATTTCCCGGTCAGGTGGAATACTCGGCAGCTCGTCGGTAAACACATCATCAAATTCTCTCACAATAGGAACGTCATCAAGTCGGACTCCTTTGCCGTCTTTCAACACGGCATATGCCAAGTACCCTTTATAATAGGAAGGTTACGCTCCCCCTTCTTCCGCCCAAGAAACTCAATCACATTCCCATTCCCAAAGGTAAACTGAATCTTCTTCTCACGGCAGTCAACCAAGACATGATGAGCATATAACCAATACATCTCCAGAATCACGTCAAAATATACTATATTCAATTGTATAAGGTCTCCTCTAACACCTTAGAGTCTATTTCTACCCGGTACCCCTTATGAATCGAATTAGACTCTAACGTCTTCCCGTTAGGAATCATGACCCTATATGCATCCGAAATACTAGCAGGGTAGATCTTAAGGACCTTAGCAAATCTACGGGATACAAAAGAGTTGGTAGCTCCACAGTCAAATAGCACATAAGCAGGTACTGAATTAACTAGGAGCGTACTTGTCACTATATCTGAAGCAGTACTCGCCTCTTGTTGATTTAAGGCAAAAACTCGAGCATTTGGCCCTGGCTTGGGTGCCCCTATCCTCTGAGCTGCTAAAGCTGGCCGACCATAAACTATGTCTGGTGTAGTTCACTGGCTAACCATATGACCTTTACCACCACACTTGAAACAGGCCCCAGTCTTTTCAATAATATTCCTTAGTGTTTCTTTTTTCCACATGTAGTACATACCAGTATAACTGTTGTTGGTGCCGCTGTCAATCCCCCTATCCTTACTGCATTTGCCCAGTCCTGACATGTGGCCTAGTGAAGTTAGTCTATCCCGAGGTGGGTACAAACCTTTTGCGTGCAGCCATAGGTGTGAAAGTGCTAGGGCGGGATGATTGCCCCTGTGTCATAGTGGAGTAGGATCTCTTACCAATTCTGCATGTATTTGCCCTCACGAACTCAGCCTCGATATCCAAGCTCATCTTATAAGCGTCCATGTATGAGGTAAGAGGAACACCGGAGAGCCTGCCCCTAATACAAGCCCGAAGACCCATCACGAACCTCTGAGTTCGGGTAACCGGATCCTGAATTTTTGCCATGGCATACTTTCCCACAATTGTGAACTTGCTAGCATATTCTGACACTTGTCATGCCTTCATTTTGTTTGAGTTCGAAGAATTGGTTATGACATTCTAGTCTGAAGGTGTCTAAGGAGTACTGGTCCAGAAAATCCTTCTTGAATCTCTCCCAAGTGATAGGCTGCCCCCTTATCCATAGATAGGCCTGACGCCTTTCCACCATTCCGAAGCTTCAGCTGTGAGAAAACCGATTACCACATTTGTTTTGACATTTTCAAGCACCCCCAAGATGTTAATGTGTTTCTCAATGTCATCTAACCATACTTCAGCCTCATCCGGTCCCACATTACCATCAAAATAAGCCACCCTCATACGCTTCATCCTCTCAAAGTAGGCTCCCGAGTCGTCGTTCCTCTGTACCCCTTGATAACCCGGATTCTTATTCCTATTCTGATTCTAGCTGTTGTTGATTCTGAAAGTTCTGTTGTTGCTGATAGTTCTGTTGGTTTTGTTGGTACTAGGCTTGTAGTATATGTGCCAACATAGTCAGAGTTGTAACCATTTCCGTCCCAGAACCTGTGTTAACCGGTGGTGGTGGAGGAGGAGCATTAAATGGTGGCGGAGATGAAGGTGTTACAAACCCAGCCTCGTCATTCTGACCCTGTAGTGGTGGAGGTGGTGGAAACTGAGGTTGTTGTTGTTCAGTTGAAGTACACACGTTAGGCCTGCGGGGTGGCCCTTCGTGCATATGGCGCTATCGGCATGTCAAACTCATCTGTGTTACCTGATTAGGATCCATCTATACCCGGGATAATTCATATGAGAAAACTGCTATTAGTAGCCATCATCTATTTACGGATTTCAATTAATATACTTATCTTTTTATTAGACTATTTATAGCCGCATCTATTTACGGGCCACTATAAATGTCCAATTAGTGAATCCGGCCAATTTTCAGGCAAAAAATGCCATGTGACTTGCACATGCTCTCGGAGTGAGGGGCAAAAATGTCCATTAACCCTCTTCTCCTCCTCCACCACCGCCCTCCACCGCCATTTCTGACTCACTCCCAAACTCAAAATTTCTCCTTCTCCTTCTCCTCCTCCACCACCTCCCTGCACATTTCTCCTCCACCACCGCTATTTCTGACCCACTCCCACTCCCAAACTCAAAATTTCGTCTTCTCCTCCTCTACCACCTCCCACCACCGCAATCCACCCTCCACCACTACCTCCAACCACCGCCCTCCTCCACAAACCCACCCCAAACTCAAAATTTGCACACCCTCCTCCTCCTTCACCACCGCCCTCCATCTTCCAAGATTTTAAAAGCCCATTAGCATAAATTGACATAAATTTGAAGAAACGTAGGAATTAGATTTAGTTTGCACTTTTGGGGTTAATTTGTTGAAGCAAATTCATGAAATGAGATAAAATAAAAATTGAGTCTTGAAATGTACCAATCACAATAACAGAAATTGAGATTAAATTTGAAGGAATTTATGAATTAGATTTTATTTACTCCAAATAAAAGTTTTTCTTTGTCAAATTAACTTTATGGAAAGTGGAGGTAGATGAAGGGTTTAGGGTTTGGAGGTGGCGGTGGAGGGATGTGGTGGAAGAGGAGAAGAAATTTTGAGGAGCTTATATAAACAATTGTGTGGCAAAGGGGAGTTAGAGGAGCTTATGATGATAGATAACTCTCTTGTGGGTGATATTCCGACAACTTTAAGTCAATCCCGAAGCTTGACACGTGTCAGACTTACATACAACAACCTCTCCGGCAATGTCCCCGCCGGTCGTTGGGGCCTTCCTCATGTCTCATTACTTGACCTCAAGGGCAATTCTTTTTCTGGTGTAATTGCGGAAAATGTAGCTGGTGCGTCGAATTTATCTTCACTAATTTTGTCTAAGAACAGATTTTCTGGCAATATACCAGAGAAAATTGGATTTTTGGACAACTTATTGGAATTCTCAGGTGATGATAATGCATATTCCGGGTCCTTGCCGGAAACTACAGTGAATCTTGAGCAATTGGGAAAGCTTGATCTCCATTAATGGAGAATGTATGTTGTAAGGGAAAGCTTAAATGATAAGAGTTCATAATTCCATTTGATTAATGGAGAGTTCTGATTTTGATTAATGGAGAAGATTTGATTTTGTGAAGAGAATGATAATGAGAAGTTTTCCCAGTGAAATGGGTTTAGGGGGATTAAATTCGCAGGGGGGATTCGCAGATGTGGGGGCTGGGGTGGGTTGATGATGAAGATGGGGTGGGTTGGGGTTATGACATTTTTGCCCTTCACTCCGAGAGCATGTGCAAGTCGCATGTAATTTTTTGGCCTGAAAAGTGGCCGGATTCACTAATTGGACATTTATAGTGGCCCGTAAAAAGATGCGGCTATGAATAGTCTAATAAAAAGATAAGTCTATTAATAGAAATACGTAAATAGATGATGGCTACTAATAGTGGATTTCTCTAATTCATATATGAAAGCAAGAAATTAAACAAGTATAACAAGAAGCAAGTTAAACATGTAAGATAGCATGGTAGATCACATAATTACAGTTCATGCTTATATACAAGTCTGAACACATAAGGACATGTGAGCAATAACATATAAAGCGATAAATAAAGACTTATTTCCTACTCCAAGGCTCTACTCTTAATCCAATCCCATGTTCATTCCATTCTTAGTCTAACCAAGTTAAAGCCTAAGGTTCGACCTGCTCTGATACCACTTATGTCACAACCCATCTCCAAGTGATGACACGGCAGTGTTCCAAGTCAATGAAACAGAGAACCCAATTGACTAAAAGGAAACTTCAACAGTAATCATAATTTAGAAAGGCAAGTTTACATAATACATAAGTTGTTACATTATAAAAGGAAATCACTAGGTTCGAAAGGAAGTACTAAACAGTAAGTGTTCATAAGTTCAACATAACAAGGATTAACTAACTAAGCATCAACCTCAAAGGACTCTTCCTCGTAATTCTCATCTATGGCACCATCAAGATACTCATCTGCAAAAATAGTCAACAGAGAAGGTTGAGCTAAAAGCCCAATAAGCATCAATCACCATCGGGATGAAGTATCAAATAGACTAAAAAATGTTTACCAGAATCCCAAAGCATTTGAAGTATACAGAGACTGAAATAACTTGGAAAAGCCATTTAAAACAAAACTATAATGAATTGAAACGGAATCCGAATAGAAGACTGAACAAAACAGAAAACAGTCCAAGCACATACCGCAGACGAAGCAGCGGACGAAGCATACGAATGAATCGTCCAGTGTATCATCCGCCAAAAAGTTGCTCCTAGTAGTTGCGCAGACGTGAAGGGATTCATTGGCAGAAACTCATTCTAATCACCCATGAATCCTCCCCTGAAGGATCTACTATGGGAATCGAAAAAATTGACAAAAAAAGACTTACGTTTATCGTTAATGGTTTTTGATTTCGGGTGCATAGCTACCAACACCAAAAGCCCTCCCTTGCGGAATTACTCTCTACCGGTATCTACGCGACGAAACGAGCAGCGAATGCTAGCTCTTCGTTTCTGAGATTCGAAAATCTAGAGAGAAATGAGGCAGAAATCTGATTTCGGGTAATAGTTTTTTTTTTTTTTGTGGCTATGAAAGTCTAACCCTAGGGTTTCGACCAAGAGAGATTATATAGGCGTGAGAGTTTGTTTCGAAAATCAACTCCCGCGTAATCCCAACCTCTTCTGATAGTAGTTGTTTTTATCGTATAATAACTCCCACGTAATCCAGCAGAAGCCAAATATCGAAAATGCCCATCATTAGTCTTCGATCCAGCATCCTCCAGTCTTGTTACATAATTGCATGGGCATACCCAGCCTTCAAGATAAAGAAGTAAAACTAATCTAGTAAAGCAATTACAATTTTACAACATTAAAAAACGGTTCGCAGACTGCATTATAAAATTACAACCCAATAAATGTAAAACAAGAGGGGTATAGTAGGTCATGATGCTATTCACCATGCTAAAACTCACATAAAGCATAATAAACTCACAAATAAACATATTATTCGATTATAATATATATATATATATATATATATATATATATATATATATATATATATATATATATATATATATATATATCACGAAACAATTTTTACTGTTTCACACATAGACATACTATATCGAGATTGATACATGTAATGATGGGATTAACATTATCGAATTCAAATAGTATGATCAAGGCTATGATTCCACTAAATGGATTCATTGGCAAAAACTCGTTCTAAACACTCATGAATCCTCCCCTGAATGATCCGCTCATACTATGGGAATCAAAAAATTTGACGAAAAGACTTACGTTTATCGTTAATGGTTTCTGATTTCGGGTGCTTAGCTGCCACCACCAAAAGCCCTCCTTTGCGGAATTACTCTCTACCGGTATCCATGCGATGAAACGAGCAGTGAGTGCTAGCTCTTCATTTTCTGAGTTTCGGAAATCTAGAGAGAGGTGGCAGAAATCTGATTTCGGGTAATAGTTTTTTTTTTTGCGGCTATGAAAGTCTAACCTTAGGGTTTCGACCAAGAGAGATTATATAGGCTTGAGAGTTTATTCCGAAAACCAACTCCCACGTAATCCCAACCTCTTTTGGTAGTGGGAGTTTTTATCGTATAATAACTCACACGTAATCCCAGCAAAAGCCAAATACCGAAAATGCCCATCCTTAATCTCTAATTCGAATAATAAAATTTTATTATTCTCAGAAAACTAAATGTTAGATACAATGAACCTAGACACATTCTAGATTCATTGAATCTGGACATAAAGCTCGTTAAGCAGTCTATGCGTGTGACCCTGTAGGTTCATATCACAATGGCAATGAAAACATACTTAGTAGTAGTAGTGTGTGTTCATAAATCACAAGCGATCCCTAGCAGGACAATGTGACTACCCAGAGTAAAACATAATCATCAATCAAACATCATACTAGTTTTATTTCATTGTATATAACATTACATAAACCTAGGGACAATGAGAATAGTAATTGCATAAGCTGATGAGTTTTACTATCAAATCACATATTTGATGTTCAAAAGCAAAATTAACTATTCCAATGACATGCGTAAAATATATAAAACGTACAACATATGTTAATATCCTAGGGCACTACTAACAATCTTCCACTTGCCCTAGGTCCAAACATACATGATCCCCAATCCCATTGACCTAGTATGACTCTCATGTTTAGGTTGCGGGAGTGGCTTGGTCAATGGATCTGCAATGTTATCGTCTGTATGAACTTTGCAAATTTTAACTTCTCCTCTATCAACGATCTCTCTTATCAGATGGAAACGCTTGAGAATGTGTTTGGATCGTTAGTGAGATCTAGGTTCCTTAACTTGTGAAATGGCACAAGTTTTATCATAATAAAGGTCCAATGGATTCACAATGCTTGGGATGACATCTAATCCATCAAAAATTTTACTGATCCAAACAGGTTATTTAGCTGCTTCTGTTCTAGAGTCGGCTACGGTTTCTTGATTTGAGCTCTTCCAGCTCACAACACCTCCATTCAAACAAAACACAAAACCAAATTGCGATCTAAAGTCATCTACGTTGGGTTGGAAGCTTGCGTCTGTGTAACCATTTACATCCAGACTTCTTTCCTGACCTCCGTTAACTAAGAACATATCTTTAGTCCTTCTCAAGTACTTAAGAATACTCTTGACTACAATCCAATGTGACTCTCAAGGGTCAGATTGATATCTGTTAGTCATACTTAATGCGAATGAGATATCCGGGCAAGTGCATAGCATGGCATACATAATAGACCCAATGGCTGAAGCATATGTGATCTTACTCATGCGCTCTTGGTCTTCCTTTGTGGAAGGTCCTTGAGTTGTGCTGAGTTTAATGTCGTGTGACATGGGCAAGAATCCTTTTTTGGAATCTTGCAAACTTAACCATGTCAATACTTTGCCAATGTATCCATTCTGGCTTAGGCCAATCATTTTGTTGGATCTATCTCTATAGATCCTTATACCCAAAATGTAGTTAGACTCGCCTAAGTCTTTCAAGGAAAAGCACTTCCCCAACCAAGCTTTTACATTTTTTTAATGTGGGATGTCGTTTCCAATAAGTAAGATGTCATCCACATAAAGCACAGGAACTCTAATGCATTATTAGTTACTTTCTTATAAACATAAGGCTCGTCTTCGTTTTTGATGAAACCAAATTCTTTAATTGCTTCATCAAAATGACGATTCCAGCTTCGAGATTCTTGCTTCAATCCATAAATGGACCTTTGAAGCTTACACACTTTGTTAGGATTTGATGGATCAACAAACCCCTCAGGTTGCGTCATATACACATCCCCGAGAAGGTCTCCATTAAGAAACACAGTCTTAACGTCCATTTGCTATATCTCATAGTCATAATATGCGGCTATGGAAAGTAAAATCCTAATAGACTTTATCATGACAACAGGAGAAAATGTTTCATCCTAGTCTATATCATGAATTTGTCTATAACCTGATGAGGGATTGGACAGCTTTGCGACAATTTGGTATAATGGTCATAACTTTCGATCCTAGTTATCCAATGGAGCTGATTCAAATTGCATATTTAAGATAAGAGGCAGATCTACAATTTTCATGAGATCACAAAATCAGATTATGCCATCTTGGTGTCCGAAAACATCATGAAAGTTGATATAACAAGCTGTCTAGATTTGTGGACGAGAATTAATCTTAATTCTCCAAGTTTATTTATTAATTAGATTTCAGCTATTATTATTATTATTAACTGTTTTTAGGTGTATAATATTAGTGGTTGCTAGATAATAGGACATGTTGTCCATTATTCCTATTATCTTAGATAGTGTTTTAGTTGGTTAATAAGTTTGTTATTGAAAAGTCCTAATTTTCAAGGACTCTTCCTTTTGGTTCAATTGAGATTAAATCCTACTCTATTTACGAGGGATTTTAGCCACCATTGTAATTAGACTTGATATATGATATAATGTGAGGTTTATACCTTTTC
The DNA here is from genome assembly GCA_026122235.1 of Vinca minor. Taxonomy (NCBI): domain Eukaryota; kingdom Viridiplantae; phylum Streptophyta; class Magnoliopsida; order Gentianales; family Apocynaceae; genus Vinca; species Vinca minor. The sequence goes on from JAOCZM010000184.1 coordinate 77,697, forward strand.
ATGGTTCTTTCGAGAATCGAAACTTTTCAGAGTGGATTCTTTGATTAGTTATTGAGTTACTATATCAATAAGTTTAGTTTACGTTTATTGTGGTGTTTCAGCCTCCATTGATAATCAACATTCTTGGAGTCGCATTGATTATATTCCCCCGTTAAACTAATTTCGAGAAAGAGAAAGATCCGTTTCAACCTTTTGTCGAATCTTTGACTTCAAAAATCAAGGTTCCTCATTATACGGGAGCCCCAAGTTTATCAAGTCGTCAAGATAGCCCTTCATCTTAAGAACATGTGCACTCACAGAGGTGCCAGGGGCCATCTTGCAACTGTTCAACGCCTTTGTGGTGAGGAACCTTTCTTGACGGGCTTGCTCTAGGAACATTTCTTTGAGCTGGCCCATCATCTGGAAAGCCTCAACCTCTTCAAACTGTTTTTGTAGCTCAGACCCCATTGTTGCTAACATGAGACAAGCCACATCGTTAGAATCATCCACATGCTTCTTCCAAGCATCTTTCTCAGCTCTATGGGGGTTGTTTGCAGGCTGTTCGGGAATATCAGTGTCGAGAACATATAGCTTTCTTTCCTACTTAAGGACAGTCCTTAAGTTGCGGGCCCGATCAAGGAAATTGTGTAAAGTGTTGGTTGCCATTATCTACATTAAAAATTATTTGCAAAGTCATTAATTAGGTTTTTGAGCAAAAAACTTTCCACAATTTCAACACTTGATAAATAGTGGAGAAAACCATTTTACGATAGTTATAAGTAAGCTTTGTCTTATCACCCATAATTAAAGTAAAATCAACCCATGGGAATTACACCTATATGTCCCGGCTATTTCCCTTGTTATGCCCTAGGCTCAAAACTGTTTTGATATCCTAGTTAAGTCGAACCATGTCTAAGCTTATGGAAATCACTATTTTCCCATATCCTTTTGCCTAGATAACCACTTATCTGTTGCTTTGGAAAGAAGACGAAGTGATGATCCAAGCTCAACAAGTGCTTAGGATATGGTAGGCATTTTAAGACTTAATTAAAACAATTTAATTTGATAAATATGTTGTTAAGACCCCATAAGACAAGAATTAAGCATCACATGCATAATACAAGATAAATTAAAATAAACGTGTGATAGCATGACCTAATCCTACGATGACTCCCAAGAGCCTTGTGGGAGCCAAGGGTCAATATAAGTCAATATCCATCACAAGGATAGAGTCTTCGATCCAGTGTCCTCCAGTCTTGTTACATAATTGAATGGGCATACCTAACCTTCAAGTTAAAGCTGTAAAACTAATCTAGTAAAGCAATTACAATTTTACAACATTGAAAAACGGTTCGCAGACCGTATTATAAAATTACAACCCAATAAATGTAAAACAAGAGGGGTATAGTAGGTCATACTATTCACCATGCTAAAACTCACATAAAGCATAATAAAATCAAGTAACGCATACAAATATGAAGTCTTAGGGCAGCCCCCCCCCCTCCCCGGACAAGGTCCTGCCCCTGGCGGGGTCCGAGGGGCAGAATCCCCGAAAGGAAAATCTGATTTCCCCTCTGCTCATAAAATGAGTTTTTGCCCTCAATCGCCTAACATATATAATCGAATTAACTGGTTTATAGGATATAATCCAAACACATAAACAGTTTATGCGATATTAATCAGATTAACGACATGAAGCATACAATCACATTTTATACATAATTAATCGAATTAATTACATAACGAATTACATAAACATGTTAATTACAAACAATTTATAAATAAACATAATTAATCGATATCAGTTTATGCATAATTAATCAAAATAATTACAAATAAACATATTGATCAGATTAGTATATATCACATATATATCAGAATCAAAGAAACAATTTTTTCTATTTCACACATACACATACCAAATCGAAATTGATACGTGTAAATATGTGATTAACATTATCGAATTCGAATAGTATGAGCAAGGTTATGATACCACTGAAGGGATTCATTGGTAGAAACTCGTTCTAACCACCCATGAATCCTCCCCTAAAGGATCTGCTCATACTATGGGAATCAAAAAATTTGACGAAAAAGACTTACGTTTATCGCTAATGGTTTCTAATTTTAGATGCTTAGCTGGCACCACCAAAAGTCCTCCCTTGCGGAATTACTCTCTACCGGTATCCACACGACGAAACGAGCAGCGAGTGCTAGCTCTTCATTTTCTGAGTTTCGAAAATCTAGAGAGAAATGAGGCAGAAATTTGATTTCGGGTAATAGGTTTATTTTTTATTTTTTGCGGCTATGAAAGTCTAACCCTAGGGTTGTCCAAGAGAGATTATATAGGCGTGAGAGTTTGTTCCAAAAACCAACTCCCACGTAATCCCAACCTCTTATGGTAGTAGGAGTTTTTATCGTATAATAACTCCCACGTAATCCCAGTAAAAGCCAAATACCGAAAATGTCCATCCTTAATCTCTAATTCGAATAATAACATTTTATTATTCTCATAAAACTAAATGTCAGATACAATGAACCTAGACACATTCTAGATTCATTAAATATGGGTATAAAGCTCGTTAACTCGTCTATGTGTGTGACCCTGTAGGTTCATATCACAATGGCAATGAAAACACACTTAGTAGTAGTATGTGTTCATAAATCACAAGCGGTCTCTAGCAGGACATTGTGACTACCTAGAGTGAATGAATGTACGGTGGAACCTAATATCAATCAACTATTTAATCCCTTTGTCTCGCGATATCCAAATTAAGCATAAGGCCTGATAGTTGTCACCTTTATAAAGCTTAATATTATTTAATAACCATTTTATTAAATACATTCGAGAATGGCCATGCATTTAAACAGTCTTCCCTATCGAGGGGCCTCTGGATATCCCTCTCTAATAAGAGAGGGACAAATCCCTTACAATGCCTTTCACATTCAAGTCATGATAGGATACTACATCCAATCATCAGTAGCATTAATTACTCGATTAAAAGTAACATCCGACTGAGTCAAAATGTTGCTCCAATCATGCTGGAAACGATGGAGACATAAGGTCTAAGGATTCCAAAGTGTATTGAGGAAGTAATACATATGACTAAAGAACCATGAAGTATTACTTCTCTAACGGATCACGTCCGTCACAATATATCGCAATATATTGTATCTATGATATGATTTGTATCCATTACACATGATCAGTAAAATATAATCATCAATCAAACATCAAACATCAAACTAGTTTTATTTCATTGTATATAACAATACATAAAACTAGGGACAATCAGAATAGTAATTGCATAAGCTAATGAGTTTTACTATCAAATCACATATTTGATGTTCAAAAGCAAAATTAACTATTCCAATGACATGTTCAAAATATATAAAACGTACAACATATGCTAATGGTCCTTGGGCACTACTAATAGGACGAAGTTGCGGACCAATTCTTCATCCGCAGGTTTCAGAAACTCAATTTTTCAATGCAATTTTGTACATAAAAACTCACTTTTGACTAAAAATGTAAACAAAACACTTATACAACAACACATAACATGCTAGAAACGTACACATAACAGTTGACACTCACAAATCGGAAATTATGCTATGGGCACCATGTACAACCCACACACTTCAAACGGATTTATAAGTCAAATATTCCAATACGAATTCCAGTAATGACACTCATATATATTCACGCAATTGAGCTCATATGTCTGGCTATGATTCTATACCCTGTTAACAGTCCATAACTATTCATTTACCCCTCATGGTGGGTCAAAGTACACGTGTTCGAATATTGAACCCTCCAAACGAAAGTGCCAAATTTTTAAGGACACGCCAGTTATGTCATCGCTCACTCTTGTGATCTCCACAACAACTGTTAACAGTCCATCTCTTTATACTCGTTAGGATCCGAGTCAAAGCCAAAGACATATCAAAGAGTGCTCCCAGACACTTAACCAAAACGAAGTTTGATGAGTCCTGGGATAGGACCAACAACATACACAAGCTCTAATCGGGAATGAAACATATAGGGACTCCAAACAACGATCAATCATATAGAAATTACAAACACAGCAAAACCTCAACTTCACATGCTCACAAACAATACAAATTCATCAACACTTCAACCGATTTAATGCATTGAAAACATCGATGAAAATCCATAACATAGAAATTCAGTAAGTTTGATAAAAATAACATTTTATGATGTTTACGGACTTAAAATATGAGGGGTGAAGGATCCTTACATGTCAATCTTAAGCAAAATTTACCAAAAACCCAAGAATCTCCAAAGATGACAGAACCAGTCTGATCAAACCAAAATTCCTCTCTCTAAAGAACTCCAAATCGAAATTCGTCAAGTCTCCCACGTAGCCTTGTCAGTTGGCTTCGAAATCCAACTGGAATCACTCAATTTTGACTCCGGTAACTATGTCAATTGATAAAAAAAACCTCATAGTACTTAGAAAATCTGCACTATTTCTTCTCTTTCTTTTCTTACACAACCGTTACTTTCTCTTTTCTTTTCTTTTAAAATCTCCAGCCATAACTCCCATTCACTTCAGCCCTAAAGTTTCTTAAAGTGTAAACTTAAGTTTCTCTACTTACAATCTTGACCAAAACGCCCATCCCACTAAACGTACCACAAATAACACATAAACATGTTGTAATATATAATTAGGCACATAGTCACATTACATGTCACATAATATCATGTTTTAACAATTAATAATCACATACATGCAAAATTAAAGCAAGACATGCAAAAATAAATTTTCTAAAAGTCTCGGGTATCACAATTAACCACCAGTTTGCGAAGAAGTCAGGTGGCCGGAGAAATAGTCGACTATAGCCGACAACCATGGTGGAACCAAACTTGGCGATCCCATCGGCTACTTGGTTCGCCTGTCTCCTGGTGTGTGAGATCGATGAGGTTGTCATAAGAGAAAGAAGAGATATGCAATCGGAAATCAGGTTAGTAAATTTTGGATTATGATAGTTATGAATTTGATTGATAAAAAATTGGGAGTCTGTTGATTTCCAAGTATCTAATATACATGGTGACGGCGAGTTCCAGTCCCTTTAATAGATCGATACTTTCAGCTTCATTGTTGGTGGTGAGAGGGAGGGACAAGGCAAATCCGGCTATCCAGATTCCATTGGAGTCGCAAATAACTCCCCTTGCGCCTTCCTTGCCCGGATTACCAAAGCAGGAGTCGTCAGTGCTGAGTTTCAACCAATCCGTGTCAGGCGGCTTCCATTTGATATAAATGGTTCGAGGTATGAGTTTATGTGTGAATGAGTTATTTGCATAAGTAAATTCGATGGTTTATCTATTATGAACTGATGTGGAGTAATTGTGTTAGCATTTTTACTATAAAGTGTGTTATTACGAGAAAGCCAGAGATGCCAACAAGACTAGGAGAATATAGTAGACCATGTTATATTGTTATTAAAAGAGAGATGAGTTGTTAGATTAGCTTTAAACCATGGCTTAAAGTGGGATTTAAGAAACGTTAATTGTATGATATTTATGTTGAGTATTTTCCTGAAGTTAGACCAAAATATTTGAGCATTTTTACAACGGAGTATTATATGTTTAGTGACTTCTGTTTCTTTATGACATATTGGGAAAAATACTTGATCAAAAAATATTCCGTTTATGTAGGTTTGAGGGGTGGGGATTCTGTTTTGATAGTTGAGCCATATAAAAAAATTAATTTTTGGTAAGGTGGGTATTTTTCAAATCCAATTGAAGGTTGGGAAAGGCTTAAAGTTGGTTGAGTTGGTTTGGGACAGGAATTGATAAGCAAATTTCACAGAAAATAGCCTAGTAGGAGATTTATTCCAGAAAGGAGTGGCTATGACCTCTGATCTTATAGACATGATTGTTGTACCTAAAATTGAAAGAATGTACTAGGGGAGGGAGAATGAGACTCTGTGAACTGGGAGATGGGGTAGGATAAGAAGGTTTATATAATTAGTTTTTCTTCTTTAAAATTGAGTGGTCCATGAATAAGACTTCTAATGGTGCCAAAGCTAGACCAGTTAGAGCACCAAAAGCAGGGGGTGGCTCAATTACTGATTTTAATTTGAAGTCCTTGAAGGCAAACAATCCACCATTGAATTAAGGCTTTCCACAAAGGGAAGGAATTATGTGTGGGTTTAAGTGGGAGGTGAAGGTTAGTTCTATGATACTTTTTTTTTTTGGAGTAGTTGAGCCCACAGAGGATGGGGGAAATCAATAAAGCATTAGTTATATAGGCTAGTTTTACGAATCTAGAGGGCACCTAGTTTAAAGGAAAGGAAAACTTGTTTCCAGGAAATGAGTAGTATTTTATTTTTATCTCGGGTAGTTCCCCAAATGAAGTTTCTTGCTAATTTGTCATAGCATTAGTGGTTTTCGTGGGGAGTTTAAATATCCGCATGAGATGTGTTTGAAGGGCAGAGAGTGTGGATTGATGATGGTACATTAGCTAGAGAATGAAAGAAATTTGGACTTCTAGGAGGCAAGTATGGTGGTCATATTGTCAATGACTTTTTGGAAGGTAGTATGTTTAATCCGGTTATTTGATAAAGAGAAGTCAAGGTAGTTACCAATTGCATTACCAATTTTAACGTTAAGACAAGTACTGATGGATATAGCCGAAATGTGGTGGATATTATTTGAGAACACAATAATTGATTTGTTAAAGTTTTTTTTTTTCCTAGAGAGATTACAAAAGGTAGCCAGGGTGTCAACAATAGTAGAGACATTTTGAATATCAACTTTAGCAAATAGAAAACGTCATCCGCAAAACCAAGGTGTGAAATAGCTAACCCTTTTCTAGAGATGGTTATTGATTTCCAAAGTTTAGTGTTGATTTCCTTTTCAATAAGGATGTGTAAGTATTCCCTAGAAAGGATGAAAATATAAGGTGATAAATTGTCCCCCTGGCGAATTCCATAGGTGGGGGAAAAGAGGGGGAGGATGATCCATTAATTAAAACTGAAAGAGAGAAGGCGGTGACACAAGAAATAATAAGTTGAGTGAACTTAGGGGAAATTGAAAGTGTGAGAGCATGGAGTATATAAATGACCGTTCAAACCTGTCAAAAATTTTCTCTAGATCAATTTTTATACACATGTATCCTTGTTTACATTTTTTAGATTTGCAACTGTGTAGAATTTCATAAGTAATGATTGCATTGTCAGAATTTCTTCTTCCTGGAAGGAAGCTGCTCTGAGAGGGGGTGATGATCTTGTTGATGTAGGGTCTAATTTTTTTAACAATAATTTTAGTAATAATTTATAAATGGTATTACAAACGCCAATAGATCTAAAGTGTGTTACCATTTCTTGTTTATTGTTTTTTGGTATAAGAATGATATAGGTAGTGTTGATTTCGCGTGGGACCCGGCAAGTGGAAAAAATTTGGTTAATCAGATTACAAACTGGAGTTCGAAAATTTGTTAAAAAAGAAAGGGTGAAGTCCATCAAGGCCTGGTGCTTTGAATGGCTGGAAGGTGGCTAGTACATCTTGGATATCAATTAGGGTGATGGTGTTATTGAGGCCAGTAAAGTCTGTTAGTAGTGCCCTAGCACCATTAACATATGTTGTACGTTTTATATATTTTGAGCATGTCATTTGAATAGTTAATTTTTCTTTTGAACATCAAATATGTGATTTGATAGTAAAACTCATTAGCTTATGCAATTACTATTCTGATTGTCCCTAGTTTTATGTAATGTTCTATACAACCAAAAAAAAAAAACTAGTATGATGTTTGATAGATGATTATGTTTTACTAATAATGTGTAATGGATACAAATCATATCATACATACAATATATTGGGATATATTATATCGGACGTGATCTGAAAAAGAAGTAATACTTCCTGGTTCTTTTAGTCATAAGTATTACTTCCTCAATACTATTTTGGATCCTTAGACCTTATGTCTCCATCATTTCCAGCATGAATGGAGCTACGTTTTGACTCACACGGACGTTACTTTTAATCGAGTAATTAATGCGACTGATGATCGGATGTAGTATCCTATCATGGTTTGAATGTGAGAGACATTGTAAGAGATTTGTCTCTCTCTCTCTCTCTCTCTCTCTCTCTCTCTCTCTCTCTCTTATTAGAGAGAGATATCCGTTGGCCCCTCGATAGGGAAGACTGTTTAAATGCATGGCCGTGGTCAAATACATTTAATAAAGTGGTTATTAAATACTATTTTTGGAACAGTCTACCTGGAGCTTTATAAGGGTTACAAGTACCATGCCTTATGCTTAATTTGGATATCGCGAGACAAGGGATTACATAGTGGATTGATATTAGGTTCTACCGTACATTCATTCACTCTGGGTAATCACAATATCCTGTTAGGGACCGCTTGTGATTTATGAACACATACTATTAAGTGTGCTTTCATTGTCGTTGTCATTGTCATTGTGATATGAACCTACAGGGTCACACGCATAGACGAGTTAACGGGCTTCATGTCCAGATTCAATGAATCTAGAATGTGTCTAGGTTCATTGTATCTGACATTTATTTTTCTGCGAATAATAAAATGTTACTATTCGAATCACAGATTGAGGATGGGCATTTTCGGTATTTGGCTTTCGCTGGGATTACGTGGGAGTTATTATGGGATAAGAACTCCCACTACTAGAAAAGGTTGGGATTACGTGGGAGTTGGTTTTCGGAACAAACTCTCATGCCTATATAATCTCTTTTGGCTGAAACCTTAGGGTTAGACTTTCATAGCTGCAAAAAAGCTAAAACCCGAAATAAGATTTCTGCCATTCCTTCTCTCTAGATTCCCAAAAATCAGAAAAAATGAAGTGCTAGCACATGCTTCCCGTTTTGTCGCGTGGATACCGGTAGAGAGCAATTCCGCAAGGGAATGCTTCTGGTGGTCGCAGCAAAGCATCCGAATTCAGAAACCATTAACCGAAAATCGCAAGTATTTTCATCTATTTTTTTAGTCCCATGGTATGAGCGGATCATTCAGGGGACGATTCATGGGTGTTTAGAACGAGTTTCTTCCTATTAATCCCTTCAAAGTCTCCTTGTTCAATACTAAAATGTTGATGTCCAAGTTAATAAGGAGAGGAGAACAAATGTGTCCAGTTGAAAAGGAATTGTGAAAGTGAGTAAGTATGGTTTTAGTTAAAGTAGTTAAATTAGAGGTCCAATTACTAGCTTAATCCCTCAAGGTTAGTACTATGTTTTTCCTCCTACGATTAATTACAGATATATGAAAGTTTTTTGTATTATAGTTTTCCAAAACGATGTTACCAAATGTAGTTTTACTCCATATCATAGATTCAGTTTTGAAAGGAATGCATATTGTTTAAGGGGTTAGTGGACTCTTCCCAACATTGATTAACTAGACTAGGGAAAATTGGGTGGGAGAGCCACATGGATTTCAACCTAAAAGCGAGTTTCTAATTGGGGTAGGGGGAGTAGAAAACATGAGAGGGCAATGGTCTGAGGCAATTCGAGGTAGGTGTTGTATTGCAGTGTTAGGAAAACGTTGTAACCATTCATGATTTGAAAGGAACCTGTCAATGCGTTCCATTATTAGGGTCTTGTGGTTTTTATGTTTGTTAATCAATGTGAAAGCAGTCCCATTAAATCCAAGATCAATCATGCTACATTTTTTTAACATTCAATTAAATTCCTTAACTCTATTTGTTTCCCCAAAAAAATTCGCAGCTTGGAGCAACTTCATTAAAGTCTACAAGCAACAACCAAGGACCATTATGAATATCAACAACATATATAAGATTAGACCATAATTCACGCTTTTTTTTTTTATGAATAAAATAGTGCTAGAATATACAAAAGTGAGTAAAAGGGGGGGGTCCAATGGTATTACCTTAACCATGAGATAAAGCTCCTGATTCGTCTTAGTAAACACATCTTGTAAGCCCCAATGGCTAAATTCTCTATTTTGATGAACGACAAACCTTTTGTGATACTCAGGACATTTCAATAGCATGTTTTATGTGCCTATATATTTTACGTGTTATATGTTACATTTTATTTGGCTTAGTCTTAGAGGCGCATTGGTAAGGTAAGTAAGTTAGAGAACCTAAGTAATAAGATGAATCTTTTTGGTTAGTTTGGTTGTTTATTTTTGGAGGGAAGTTAGTGTGTGTGAAGGGGTTACTAAGGGTGGTTTTAGAGTTATAACCCTCCAGAAATCTTGACATATGTAGGCTATAAATAGAGGGCTTAAGAAGGTAAACAAAAGGAAGGAGAAAGAAAGAAAGACGAGAGAAAATAATAGTGCGGGAAAATTTGGGCAGCGAGAATAAATCCTTTGGCAGACATAGTAAACTTCCTGATCAATCCCATATTTTAAGCTTCGATACTAGACTCCCTAAACTATATTCTGACAGGAGAAGATTGGATTATAACGATCGGATTAAGAGTTATCAACTTCGAAGTATAAGGCTGTGACAGTTTGAGTAAAACCATAGTGTTGAGGATAGATTGTTAAGTTGGAGTATTGGACGATATATGATCGAAGCCATTCTTGTAAGCCCCAATGGCTAAATTCTTGTAAGCCCCAATGGCTAAATTCTCTATTTTGATGAACGACAAACCTTTTGTGATACTCAGGACCTTTCAATAGCATGTTTTATGTGCCTATATATTTTACGTGTTATATGTTACATTTTATTTGGCTTAGTCTTAGAGGCGCATTGGTAAGGTAAGTAAGTTAGAGAACCTAAGTAATAAGATGAATCTTTTTGGTTAGTTTGGTTGTTTATTTTTGGAGGGAAGTTAGTGTGTGTGAAGGGGTTACTAAGGGTGGTTTTAGAGTTATAACCCTCCAGAAATCTTGACATATGTAGGCTATAAATAGAGGGCTTAAGAAGGTAAACAAAAGGAAGGAGAAAGAAAGAAAGACGAGAGAAAATAATAGTGCTGGAAAATTTGGGCAGCGAGAATAAATCCTTTGGCAGACATAGTAAACTTCCTGATCATTCCCATTTTTTAAGCTTCGATACTAGACTCCCTAAACTATATTCTGACAGGAGAAGATTGGATTATAACGATCGGATTAAGAGTTATCAACTTCGAAGTATAAGGCTGTGACAGTTTGAGTAAAACCATAGTGTTGAGGATAGATTGTTAAGTTGGAGTATTGGACGATATATGATCGGAGCCATTCTTGTTTTTGTAGTTAGAAGACTCATAGTAATACAATTTGAACAGTGGAGATTGGATTCCAACGGTTCATTCAAGAGTTATTGCTTCGGGAAATATAGATTGTGAATCTGAAATTCTGGTTAATGTTATTCATTCGGAGTTTCGATTAAGCGTACCAAGTAAGGATCCTTCGTTCTTGTTTTTCAGTTCTAAAACTCATAGACTGGTCTTTTAACATGTTAGAAATGTATGAAAGTTTTCCATGTTTATTGCATCAAAGATGGATGAAGAGCCGAATTATCTTTGCATCGCTTGCATGTTTATACTTGATGAATCTTGCGCGTGTCTTTGTATATTTGTTGGATGCTCCAGAGAGTCAGCATGTGCATATTCTTAATCTAGAGCTCTTGTATGTTGATGACCATAGTCCAGGATATATTCCGAATTTCATATGTATAAGTGCCCGGGAGTGATTTTAGTCCCCCCCGGCTCGGACCCTTGCAGGACTAAAAAGTTAGGGTTGTTAACAGTGTTGTGGATTTCACAAGGATGAATGATGACATAACAAAAGTTTATCCTTAAATATCCTTTAAAGTGTCTTACCAGTTATAATATATTATGACAAGTATGAGGCCTCCCCGATGGGGTAATAGTAGTTTGGTACTGTTAACAGTTGGATAGTGTTATTGTCAGATGATTGAGCTCGGTTGTAGAAATATTTGTTGCATGTCATATTGTTACTAATCATGTCAAGTTATTATGTATTGGAAAGCTACGAGTGTGAAAAGTTATATTATGTTAAGGTGCACGGAGGACGATTTCTCATATGTATGTGACCGATATGTTGAAGTATTGTTTTGACATGCTATATTTACGTTATGGTTATGTTATTATATGTTAAAGTCAGTCAAAAGAAGTGTTTTTGGGTTGGAAATTTCGAAAGTGCAGAAAATGAATTTTCCTACACAAATTAAGCCTAGAAAATGTCTTCACTGAATCTCGTTCGGCTGGTTCTGTTGACCGGATCATATTTTTGTCGTCCGACCAAAATACTGGGAATGATTGCGGATGACTAGTGATGGATTGTGGTCGACCGGGCCTACGACCCTATCCACCGAAGCTATTACGGTCGACCGACCTATCTTGTTGGTCAACCAGACTTTTTGCATAAGTTTCTGTCTTGATCTCGGACGACCCTTCAGTCGACTAAGGCCTTCTGACTATCCTCCGAGATTTCATTTGTACACTTATACTGTTCTGATTTCTGTCATGTTCAAGTGATTTATTTACTGAACTCTTATGTTATGTTTTCAACTGTATTACAAGTGTTTTAAAGATGTTTACATGTTATGTCAAGTCAAGATGTATTTTCATATGTTTTAGGAAATAGATAATGTTTTGGAGTCACATTTGGTCCTTCATCCCAAGGGCAATCAATTCTTACTGGGCTAGTGTGGCTCATCATTTTATCTTCTTATGTTTTGTAGATGATGTCTGATGAGGAGACTTGGGACGAGGAGCACGTCGTATAAAACTTAATGAAGTAATGATGATGTAATAGATATGAACCTTATTTAAGATTGAACAGTTACCAATATTAAGTTTATGTAATTTTTGACTTATGTTGATGAGGATATAATAAAGATTAAGTTATTCTATTATGTTTATGGTTTGGAAGAGTATATTATGTTATGGGTTCTTTGTCTCATTAGTAGATGAGACACTGCCATGTCACCTTCTGGTTACGGGGCGTGACATAAGTGGTGTCAGAGCATGTCGAACTTTAGGCTTAAATCTTTAGTTAGAAGTTAAGTATGGAATGAACATATGATGGATTCCTTAGATAACTTTAGATACGTTCTTGGGTAGATATTTTTGAATAAGACATATGTGTTTACTTACAGGTTTATATATCATTATTTGATATGATATGCCATGTTTATCTCATATCATATATTGTATTAATTTGTTATGTATATTATGAATTGTGTTAACATGTTAACTTAGTTTATTTGCTTTTTAACCATATCACCATGATGTCAAGAAGGCCGTGGCCCAATGGGGCAAGCCTTGACCTGCGACCTAGAGATCCCAGGTTCGACACCCGCCTCCTACGTGAGGCAGATAAAATTCCTAGGAATTAAGGTGCTGACCCCCAAAAAAAAAAAAAAAACCATATCACCATGATAACCTGATTTGTTGTTTTATTTTAGTTAGTTAATGATATGTTATGAACTTGTTACATGAATTATGTGTTTACGTATTTGTTTATCATGTTTGAACTACATTAACACACTAGCCGTATTATTTTCTTTAACTGTATCAGCATACTAACCTGGCCTTAATTACTTCAAACGAGATTCCATGTTAGTTTAGCTTTGTAGTGTTATAAGTTGATAGCATAACTTGTACAATTTTAAGTAATCATGTATGTATCTATATGCTACATGTTTAACTGAGTTATGATGTCATGCCTTTTATGTTATGCGTTTTGCCGAGACAAGATGTATTTAGGAATGAAGAAGAATGATAGATTAGTTTTGTTACTTTATGTGAACTATCTATTTATATGTAAGTGTTACTTATATAAGATGGATCGCCAAAATGACAAAAATGATGACCTCAACTTACCGATTGTAATTCTGCACCGTCAAGACAACAGGGGTAGTCGTAGACAAGAATACATGCTCGAATCCTCAAACCGTCAACAATCAGCGAATGTAGGAACAGTCGTCGGGGCTGAAAATGTTGTGTCTCTACTTCCACCACCAATGAACACAGAAATTCCAGTGAACTGACAACAACCATGGTCATGATGGCACAGCTCTTGCAGAATCAAGCATTGGGGAATTAGAACAAGGTGATGATCAGGGGACCAAGGAATAATGCAGACCCGGGGTCTTACTACGAGCGTATGAAGAAAATTAGAATGGTCTCATATGACGGAAAGTTTGTACCGGATGAGGCTGAAATCTGGCTAAATGTTATGGAGAGGAACTTCAAAATAATGAGGGTACCAGAAGACACTAAGGTAGATGTGGGTGTAGCATCTCTGACTGGTAATGCAGCTGAATGGTGGAAGGGTGTTGCCCCTATATACCGCCAAGGGGGACGACCCGCTACTTGGGTAAAATTCAATGGAGCTTTCCTTGACCAGTACTTTTCAACTACTTATAGAATTGAGAGGCAAAACCAATTCTTTGAACTTAAGAAGACAAAAGGAATGACAGTGGCAGAATATGCCGGGAAGTTCAATGCCTTGGGAAAGTATGCCAGCACTATCATCCTAGACCCATTGATGAGAACATAAAGGTTAATGAGGGGACTTCTAACAAGAATCCGGGGTAGACTGTCAAGCATCCATCCCACTACTTATCGGGAGGCCTATCAAAGAAGTTTAGACATAGAAATTGAGTTCAAAAGAGCATATACTGAGAGGGTTAGAAAAAGAAGTTATTCGACCATGGCTCATGGGCAAAGTTCAAGGACTACGAAAATACTACATCAACTGCACCTAAGAATAGGTTCTCACCTATGGTTGATTCCACTTTCAGGACTGAAGTGAGAAATTGAACAAATTTGGTAAGTGTTGGGGAACCGCAGTAGCACCAACTCTATTTACAACTGCTCCTTTACGTGCTACATGTGGAAGAAATCATACCGGTGTGTGTCGATGGAGAACTGGGGCATGTTTCAGGTGTGGAAAATTTGGTCACAATGCCAGTCAATGTTCAGAGCCAGCTTCGGGTAATGCACAGAATTCTTCCATACCAAGAATTGGGGATTCAAGGCCAATGTCAAATGCAAGGGTATTTGCACTTACTCAACAAAAGACATGAAATACCTCGAATGTGGTGACAGGTACACTTGTGTCATGTGATTATCTGTTTATATATTAATATTATGTTTGCTACATGTTAATTGAGGTATGATGCGCATAGGATTGTATTAGCATGCTAGATTTATTGTTACAATTTTATCTAGAAGCGTGATTGTAACATGTATATCTTGTGTATTATTTAAATGTGGTACTACTTGTTACTTTGCACTTCTTAGGTTGCCCATAGTACCATACTTGTTTTGTATAAGTCTATAGAGCCGTTGCATCTAGAGGGAAGGTTCTAGATTCTATATTATGTCCAGGGTGCAAGTTTCGAGGGCGAAACTTTTGTAAGGAGCGGAGTATGTGATACCCAGGACCTTTCGATGGCATGTTTTATGTGCATATGTATTTTATGTGTTATATGTTACATTTGATTGGTTTAGTCTTAGGGGCGCATTGGTAAGGTAAGGGAGTTAGAGGACCTAAGTGACAAGATGTGTCTTTTTGGTTGGTTAATTTTTTAGGGAAGTTAGTGTGTGTGAAATGTTGCCATTTGAGATAGGATCAATGGGTTACTAAGGGTGGTTTTAGAGTTATAACACTCCAGAAATATGGACATATGTAGGCTATAAATAGAGGACATAGGAATGTAGAGAAATGAATGAGAAAGACAGAAACACAAGAGCGTAAACCGTAGTGCTGGAAAAATCTGAGCATCGAGAATAAATCCTTTTGCAGACATAGTAAACCATATATGATCATTCCCATATTTTAACCTTCGATACTAGACTCCCTAAACTAGATTCGGACCCAAAGGAGACTGGATTGTAACGACTGGATTAAGAGTTATCAACTTCCGAGCACAAGGCTGTGATAGTTCCAGTAAAACCAGAGTGCTGAGAATATATTGTTAAGTTAGAGTATCGGATTGTTAGTAGTGCCCTAAGACCATTAGCATATGTTGTACATTTTATATATTTTGAGCATATAATTTGAATAGTTGATTTTTCTTTTTAACATCAAATATGTGATTTGATAGTAAAACTCATTTGCTTATGCAATTACTATTCTGATTGTCCCTAGTTTTATGTAATGTTCTATACAAGAAAAAAAAAACTAGTATGATGTTTGATTGATGATTATGTTTTACTGATCATCTGTAATGGATACAAATCATATCATAGATACAATATATTGGGATATATTGTGGCGGACGTGATCTGTTAGAGAAGTAATACTTCATGGTTCTTTAGTCATAAGTATTACTTCCTCAATACTTTTTGGAATCCTTAGACCTTATGTCTCCATCGTCTCCAGCATGAATGGAGCCACGTTCTGACTCAGTCGGACGTTACTTTTAATCGAGTGATTAATGCGACTGATGATCGGATGTAGTATCCTATCATGGCTTGAATGTGAATGGCATTGTAAGAGATTTGTCCCTCTCTTATTAGAGAGAGATATCCCTGGGGCCCTCGATAGGAAAAACTGTTTAAATGCATGGTCGTGCTCAAATGTATTTAACAAAGTGGTTATTAAATACTATTTGTTGGAACAGTCTACCTGGTGAAAGGGATTCATGGGCGGAAACTCGTTCCAAACACCCATGGATCCTCCCCTGAAGGATCCGCTCATATGAAACAATTCGAAAAACAGCAAGAAACAGCAAGAAAAACTTACGGTTTTGGATTCAAGAAGCTACTTCTTGAATGGAGGATGATGTTTCTTGGATCGGATGTTGCTACCGATTGATCTCCCTTTGCGGAAAGTCCCTCTACCGGTATCCACGCGACGAAACGGGCAGCGATTGCTAGCTCTTCGTCTTTTCTGATTTTTGGGAATTAGAGAGAAAAGGGGAGAGTCCGAAATCTAATTTCGGGTTTCTTGGTTAATTTCGGCTAAAGCATTAACTGGCTAGGGTTTCGGCTAAGAGATGTTATATAGAGTGTGGGAGTTTGTTCCCGCAACAACTCCCACGCCTACTCAACTTCTCTCGGGTCGTGGGAGACTCCCGACTCCCACGTCCCCTAGACTCTGCAGTAGTGGGAGTCTTTATCGGATAATAACTCCCACGTAATCCCAGCTACTGATAAAATACCGAAATCGCCCTCTATCTCTAATTCAAATAATAAACACTTTATTATTTTCAGAAAGACAAATGTCGATACAATGAACCTAGACACATTTTAGATTCATTGAATCGGACATAAAGCTCAGTTAGCTCGTCTATGCGTGTGACCACGTAGGTTCATCTCACAATGGCAATGAAAACACACTTAGTAGTAGTATGTGTTCATAAATCACAAGCGGTCCCTAGCGGGACATTGTGACTACCCAAAGTGAATGAATATACAACGGAACCTAATATCAATCCACTATTTAATCCCTTTGTCTCGCGATATCCTAATTAAGCATAAGGCATGGTGGTCGTCACCCTTATTAAGCTTAATTGTATTTATGCTTGATCTCCGTGTAGATCTAGTTTTCGACAAATAGCATTTGATAACCACTTTATCAAATACATTTGAGCACGGCCATGCATTTAAATAGTCTTTCCCTATCGAGGGGCCCATGGATATCTCTCTCTAATAATAGAGAGGGACAAATTTCTCACTAATGTCTCTCACATTCAAGCTATGATAGGACACTACATCCGATCTCGAGTCGTATTGATTACTCTATTACAAGTAACGTCCGACCGAGTCAAAACGTGGCTCCATTCATACTAGAATCAATGAAGACATAAGGTCTAAGGATTATAAAATAGTATTGAGGAAGTAATACTTATGACTTAAGACCATGAAGTATTACTTCTCTGACGGATCACGTCCAATACAATGTATTCCTATATATTGCATCTATGATGTGATTTGTATCCATTACACATGATCAGTAAAACAAGATCATCAATCAACAATCATACTAGTTTTATTTCATAGTAATTAAGCATTACATAAAACTAGGGACTTCTAGAATAGTAATTACATAAGCTAATGAGTTTTACTATCAAATCACACATTTGATAATCAAAAGCAAAATTAACTATTCAATTACATGCTCAAAAGATAATAAAACGCACAACATGTGCTAATGGTCCTAGGGCACTACTAACACCTGGGGATCGAGCATAAATATAATTAAGCTTTATAAGGGTGACAACTACCATGCCTTATGCTTAATTTGGATATCGCGAGACGAAGGGATTAAATAGTGGATTGATATTAGGTTCCTCCGTACATTCATTCACCTTGGGTAGTCACAATATCCTGTTAGGGACCACTTGTGATTTATGAACACATACTACTACTAAGTGTGTTTTCATTACCTTTGTGATATGAACCTACATGGTCACACGCATAGACGAGTTAACGAGTTTTGTGTCCAGATTCAATGAAAGTTCATTGTATCAAACATTTAGTTTTTTGAAAATAATAAAATGTTATTATTCGAATTAAAGATTAAGGATGGGCATTTTCGGTATTTGGCTTTTGCTGGGATTACATGGGAGTTATTAAACGATAAAAACTCCCACTACCATTAGAGGTTGGGATTACATGGGAGTTGGTTTTCGAAACAAACTCTTACACCTATATAATATCTTTTGGCTGAAACCCTAGGGTTACTTTTTCACAACCGCAAAAAAGATTTCTGCCTCCTTTCTCTCTAGATGGAAACTCAAAAAACGAAGAGCTAGCACTTGCTGCTCATTTTGTCGCGTGGATACCGGTAGAGAGAAATTCCGCAAGGGAGGGCTTTGGTGGTCGCAGCACAACATCCGAAGTCAGAATCCATTAACGAAAATTCGTAAGTATTTTTCATTTGTTTTTCAATTCACATGGTTGAGCGGATCCTTAAGGGGAGGATTCATGGGTGTTTAGAACGAGTTTCTGCCCATGAATCCCTTCAGTGGTATCAGAGCCTTACTCATACTATTCGAATTTCATATTGTTAATCACATCATAACACATATCAATCTCGATTTGGTATGTGTATGTGTGAAACAAAAAAATTGTTTATGTGATATATATATATATGCTAATCTGATTTATATGTTTATTTGCATGATTTGATCTGTAATTAATTCGATTAATTACGAATAAACTGTTATCGTACATCTGATTAATTCAATTAATTATGCATAAACTGCGATTATATGCTTCCTGTCGTTAATCTGATTAATTATTGTATAAACTGTTTATGTGTATGGATTATATCGTATAAACAAGTTAACTCGATGATATATGTTAGGCGATTGAGGGTTAAATCGGGGCAGAAAACTCATTCGATGAGCAGAGGGAGAATAACTCGGACCCCGCCAGGGGTGCTGACCTTAAGACCCTGTCCAGGGGCAGCTCTAAGACTTTGTATTTGTACTCGTTACTTGATTTTATTAAGCTTTATGTGAGTTTTAGCATGACCTACTATACCCCCTCTTGTTCACATTTATTGGGTTGTAATTTTATAATACGTTCTGCGAGCCATTTTTCAATGTTGTAAAATTGTAATTGCTTTCTTAGATTAGTTTTATCGCTTTATCTTGAAGGCTGGGTATGCCCATGCAATTATGTAACAAGACTGGAGGACGCTGGATCGAAGACACTATCCATGAGATGGATATTGACTTAGATTGACCATTGGATCCCACAAGGCTCGTGGGAGTCATCATAGGATTAGGCAATGCTATCTCACATTTACATTTACGTTTTATATCTTGCATGTGATGCTTATATTCTTATCTTATGGGGTCTAACAACATATTCGTCAAAAAAAAAATGTTTTAATTAAGTATTAAAATGCCTACCATTATCTAAGCACTTCTTAAGCTTGGATCATCATTTTGTCTGCTTGCCAAAGCAACATATAAGTGGTTATCTAAGCAAAAGGAGATGGGAAAATAGTGATTTCCATAAGCTTAAACATGGTTCTACTTAACTAGGCTATTAAAATAGTTTTGAGCTTAGGGCATACGATGGAAATAGCCCAGGGACATGTAGATGTCATTCCTATGGGTTGATTTTACTTTAATTATGGGTGATAAACCAAAACTTACTTATAATTATCGCAAAATGGTTTTCTCCACTATTTATCAAGTGTTGCAATTGTGGAAAGTTTTTTTGCTCAAAAATTAATTAATGACTTTGCAAATAATTTTTAAATGTAGACAATGGCAACCAACACTTCACACAATTCATTGCGACCTGTTCTTGAAAAAGAAAAATTGAGTGGGTCCAATTTACTTGATTGGGCTCGCAACTTAAGGATTGTCCTTAAGAAAAAAAGCTATAAGTTCTCGACACTGATATTCCTGAACAACCTGTAAACAACACCTCTAGAACTGAGAAAGATGTTTGGAAGAAGCATGCAGATGATTCTAACGATGTGACTTGTCTCATGTTAGCCACAATGAGCTCTGAGCATCAAAAACAGGTTGAAGAGGTTGAGGCTTTCTAGATGATAGGCCATTTCAAGGAAATGTTCCAAGAGAAAGCCCGTCAAGAAAGGTTCCTCACCACTAAGGCATTTAACAGTTGGAAGATGGCCCCTGGCACCTCTGTGAGTGAACATGTTCTTAAGATGAAGGGCTATCTTGACCAACTTGAGAAACTTAGGGCTCCCGTAGGTCATGATATGGCCACAAATATGATATTGGGCTCACTACCACCTGAGTATGACCAATTTGTCATGAACTTTAACATGCATGCCATGGAGAAGTCCATACATGAGATACACGTGATGCTCAAACAGGCTGAACTGAACATTAAGAAGACCCCTGTAGTCTTAATGGTTCAAACAGGAAATTTCAAGAAGAACAAAGGAAAGGGAAAGCCCATGGCCAAGAAGGGCAAAGGAAATAACAAGCCCAAACCCAAGGCCAAGGCACCAAAAGAAGGGGTTTGCTTCCATTGCAATGAACCGGTCATTGGAAACCGAATTGAAAGCTCTACTTGGAAGAGAAGAAAAAGGAGAAAAGCCAGTTTGACTGTCTCTCCAGGTATTTATGTTATTGAGATTAACATGTTTGCTCATACTTCATGGGTATTAGATACCAATTGTGGATCTCACATTTGTGAAAATATACAGGGGTCTAGGTACAACTAAAGAAGAAGACTTGAAGACATTAGAAAATCCTACGGGAAACTAAGAAAGCTTGAAGATCATATGAAAAGCTAAGGAAGAGAACAAGAGGGAATTGTGGAACAAACTCTTTATTTCATAAGTTTTTCCTCTCATCAACTTCCGAGGATTTAGTAGTGGTTACATGGCTTTTTATATGCGGATTTGAAATCCGGACTCGAAACAAAACTAATGTACAGTGCAACTAATAATTACATGACACGTTTCGGACTTGAAATCTGGACTCGAAACAAAAATATAAACAGTACATGACACGTGACGAATTTGAAATCTGGACTCGAAACAAAACTAATGTACAGGAAACTTACAAGACACGTTTTGGATTTGAAATCCGGACTCCAAACAGACATAATATACAGGAAAATTACAAGACACGTGTTCATACGTAATATCCGGACTCAAAAATTAGTAAAGTAGGTAAAGAAAGGGATATTTGTGACTTTTAAGTCCTAAATGTCACCTTCTTTAATAGTAAGCCTAATCTAGCTATTTCCACTACTAATCTACATAATTTAGATAAGAGAAAATGCTGAATATTGAGTTTGCCCACATTTTTTGGTTTTTCGGGTTTTTCGATTTTTTTTTTTTTTTTTTATAAAAAATAATTTCACACGACGAAATTATAAAACATAAACTAATTATTTACATACTCAAATATTTATCAAGGACTCTTATGATCTTCTGCAACAAAGTCATAACCGGAGGTGTTAATTTGTGCCAAAACTGAAGAATTTGCTGACAATTGATTTCTGGTGGCGTAGACATTATGAAAAGAGGACTTCTCAATTGTGGCAATGCATGGGATTATTGTAGATACTGAGTCCAGAGGTTTTGTCTTTGGAGGTCTACTGAGAAAATCTGCAAGAACATTGGATTTGCCTGAAATATGCTTAACTTCAAATGTGTACTGAGAAAACCATTGTTGCCAACGTAACAACTGTGCATCTGGAATTGTCTTTTGCTTGAAGTGTAGCATTCTCGGAAAAGCAGACATATCCATTTCAACGACAAACCTGTGATTGACCAAAAAGAATTCAAACTTTTCAATCCCATGTTTCACGGCCAAGATCTCTTTGAACATAGAATGATAATGTTTTTATGATTCTTTGAACTTGCCACTCTGATAAGCACACACTCTCATTTTC
Source organism: Vinca minor (assembly GCA_026122235.1). Classification (NCBI taxonomy): domain Eukaryota; kingdom Viridiplantae; phylum Streptophyta; class Magnoliopsida; order Gentianales; family Apocynaceae; genus Vinca; species Vinca minor. The sequence continues at coordinate 99,946 of JAOCZM010000184.1, forward strand.
CCATTCAATTCTTCCAAAAGAACTGCTCCCCAAAATTCATCAGATGCATCTGTCTGAAGTATTCGGACTCCAGATGAGGGAATTTGTAACGGTGGAACTTTGGCTGCAAGTTCTTTGAGGTTTTTGACTGCCTCAGTGTGCTTGGACATCCAAGGAGGAGGATTCTTTTTTAGCCTGGGAGTGAGAACACATCGAAATTTGGCAATCTAGTGGATGAAATTGCTGATATAATTAACAACACCGAGGAACTGTTGTAATTGTTGCGTAGAAAGGATTTCATCTGGAAATTCCTGCAATTTTTCAGCAATATGTGGTTGTGGAATGTAACTGCCATTGTGAAGTTTCATACCCATAAAATCAATCTCGGGAGTTCCCAAAACCATTTTTTTCTCCGAAAGCATGATTCCAAAATCTTTTATCAGCTTATGAAACTCATTTAATAAAACAAGATGAGATTCAAAATCATTTGAAAATAAAAGAATATCATCAATATAAATTAGGGCATTTGGAATCAGGGGTTGGAAAATTTTTGTCATAGCCTTTTAAAAATAAGAGGGAGCAACTTTAGTCCGAAAGGCATAACCGTCCATTGGTAATGGTGGTTTGGGATGCAAAAAACTGTTTTGTATCTATCCTCAGGGGAAATACTAAGTTGCCAAAATCCTGCTTTAAGATCAAATTTGGAAAATATTTTGGCTTCGGATAGATATTGAAAAAGTGAATTTTTTCGCGGAAGACGAAATCTGTCATCCTTTAAATATTTATTTAGGGATTGGTAATTGATGACTAGTCTCAGTTTTCCACGAACTTGTTCGGATCTCTTGTTAACATAGAAAGCTTCTGAAGCCCATGATGACGAAGTGGGTTCAATAAGCTTTTCATCCAATAGCTGCTGCAACTCAGCTGTAGCTAGTTCATAGTGTTCTGGAGACATTCCGCTATGACTTGCTTTCTGGGGTGTAACCTGTACAGAAGTATTGAAAGGAAGTGTTATGTAAAATTCAGAGTTTTCCACAATGGATTCGGACATTTGGTTAAAAATTCCGAATGACACTGTGCACAAGATTGACTGATTAAATCAGTTTCGACCAACTTCAGGAGACTGGACTAACATGACTCGGGGAATTGGAAGAGGTTAGAATACTTAGTCCAAGGGAGAATCTGTCCTCTATAAACGAGTCCCTTTTGGGTGAAAGAGAGATTCTGAATCTGACTTAAGAGGTCGAAGCCTATGACAAGATCTTTTTGTGGGAGTTTGGATCCTAAGACTTGGTGAGTGATGATAAGGTTGGGGAAGAGTTTGATATTTATGGGTTTGCTGATCTTATCAATGACAAAGTGGTTTCCATTAGCCACGATAAAGATCTTAGAATAGGGATTCCATAACTCTGCAGGGAGGATGTCAGGATTCAAGACAGTGGCAGCTGCACCGGTGTCTAATAAGGCTATCACGGGAGTAGCAAAAGACTTGTAAGATATGATATGTACATGGACAAGAGGGTATGGATCTGTAAAGGACATGATGGAAGTGTTTATAGGACTGCTGACTGAAATGGCAAAGAGATGATCAGAAGAGCCTGGATAAGGATCAGAAGGGTTATCACTTGTGACAATGGGTGATTTTATTCTGGCAATGTTGATGTCAAAATTTTCTTTTCCCAAAAAATGTTCTTTGAGTATTGTGATAACTTCCTCAGGAGAACTCAGTTGAAGGAACTGCAGCTGTCTTTCTTCTCTTAAAGAGCACCAAAATTCGCCAAGGCTTTCTTCCAATCTGGCAACAAATCTGCGGAGGACATCCTGAAGTGGGTGTTGTTGGCTGTTAGTATGAAGCCACTCAAATATAACCTGGAATTTGTCACCCCATTTGGATGGCGGTACATCATCGATGGTAAACCAAGGAGGTGGGTCTTCCTCCATTGGGTTTGCATTAGAAGCCGGCTCTGGTTCCATCATGAACAAATTGTCTAACGCCTCAAAGTAATCAAGGTCTGAGGTATCTGCCTTAGGTTTTAACGGGAACGGGTTTGGAGGAGTTGGTGGACAGATATTCTTGAGGAAAGAAATGATAGGGTTTGGTTCTTCAAAGTTGAGGATTTCAACAATGGTTGAGGCTCCAACTGTGGGGTCAGAGGTATCTGTTATCAAAGGGGTTGTGGTCTCTTGTGTGGGGAGTTTCAAAGATGTTACTGGTGCAAGAGGAGATGGAGATGACCTCTTTTGATGATGGGGTAAGTCTTTCCATAAGGTTAGGGACTGGATAGTAGGTTGTTTGTTGAGAAGTTGAAAATGGGTTTGGAGGTGGGGTTGGCATGACAGATGGCTTGGGGAAATAGGAAGGTATGCTGGATTGAGCTGGAATTAGCTGAGACTCAAGGGATTTGTGTTGGTGTTGTAGAAACTCATTTTCAGACAACAGTTTGGACATCTGAGGAGACCATTTGGTGGTGTACTGGACTAGATAAGAAAGTTGATTATGCAGGGCTCCGAATTTGCTGTGAAGGTTTGAAATGTTTTGTTCCAAAGGGGAACAGTCTAAAAGAGCAGGAGATGGGGCCATCATGTAAAAAGGGAGTGGAGTAGGTATGGACGGGTTGTGCGGGTTATCAAAGGAAGTAGGAGTTGGGTTGGAGTGGCACCGAGAAGGAGGTCCGTGTTAGTAGTGCCCTAGGACCATTAGCACATGTTGTGCGTTTTGTTATCTTTTGAGCATGTAATTGAATAGTTAATTTTGCTTTTGATTATCAAATGTGTGATTTGATAGTAAAACTCATTAGCTTATGTAATTACTATTCTAGAAGTCCCTAGTTTTATGTAATGCTTAATTACTATGAAATAAAACTAGTATGATTGTTGATTGATGATCTTGTTTTACCGATCATGTGTAATGGATACAAATCACATCATAGATGCAATACATAGGGATACATTGTATTGGGACGTGATCCGTCGAGAAGTAATACTTCATGGTCATAAGTCATAAGTATTACTTCCTCAATACTATTTTAGAATCCTTAGACCTTATGTCTTCATTGATTCTAGTATGAATGGAGCCACGCTTTTGACTCGATTGGACGTTACTTGTAACAGAGTAATCAATACTGATCGATGATCGGATGTAGTGTCCTATCATAGTTTGAATGTGAGAGACATTGTAAGGAATTTGTCCCTCTCTATTATTAGAGAGAGATATCCATGGGCCCCTCGATAGGGGAAAGACTGTTTAAATGCATGGCCGTAGCTCAAATGTATTTGATAAAGTGGTTATCAAATGCTATTTGTCGAAACAATCTACCCGGAGATCGAAGCATAAATATAATTAAGCTTAATAAGGGTGACGACCACCATGCCTTATGCTTAATTAGGATATCGCGAGACAAAGGGATTAAACAGTGGATTGACATTAGGTTCCGTTGTAATTCATTCACTTTGGGTAGTCACAATGTCCCTCGCTAGGGGGCCGCTTGTGACTTATGAACTCACACTACTAACAAGTGTGTTTTCATTGCCATTGTGATATGAACCTACGTGGTCACACGCATAGACGAGCTAACGAAGCTTCATGTCCGATTCAATGAATCTAGAAAGTGTCTAGGTTCATTGTATCCGACATATGTTTTTTCTAAAAATAATAAAGTGTTTATTATTCGAATTAGAGATAGGGGCAATTTTGGTATTTAACCGTAGCTGGGATTACGTGGGAGCCATTATTCGATAAAGACTCCCACTACCAGTGAAGTCTAGGGGACGTGGGATTCGTAGTCTCCCACACCCGAGAGAAGTTGAGTAGACATGGGAGTTGTTCCGGGAACCAACTCCCACACTCTATATAACATCTCTTAACCCGAAACCCTAGGCACAAGTTGTTATCAGCCAAATACCTAGACCAAAAAGAAAAACCGTTTTTCTTTCTGCCTTCCCCTTTTTCCTTCTCTAATTCCCCGAACTTCGAGAGACGAAGAGCTAGCAATCGCCGCTCGCTTCGGCCGCGTGGATACCGGTAGAGGGATATTCCGCAGCGGAAATCCGGTGGTGGCAAGAAACCGATCAAGAAACGTCATCCTCCATTCAAGAAGTAGCTTGAATCCAAACATGTAAGTTCTTTATCGCTGTTTTCGGTTCGGTTTCAGTATGAGCGGATCCTTCGGGGAGGACTCATGGGTGTTTGGAACGAAGTTTCCGCCCATGAATCCCTTCGATCCCGTCATCGAGCCTTGCTTTCATATGATTCGAATTCGACATTGTTAATCAAATCATAACGGGTATCAAATTCGATTTGGTATGCGTGTGTATGAAAAAACATAAAAGATTATTTCTTTGACTGTTTTTGCATGTTTCTGTGATTCTATTTCAGTAATCAGATTATATGCATAAATTGTTTATGGATATATTATTAATTCGATTAATATTGCATAAACTGTTTAATTGAATTTAAAGAATGTATCTTTTGATGAATATATGTGATATATGCATAAATTGCTCTCGGTTTGTTATGTTGTACACGGTTTTGTGAAATTCTGGTATAAACTGATTTCAGTTTCTTGATTATGCATGAAATGCCAAAGCATGATTCAGTTTACCGTATTTAATTTGATTAATTGGGATAAACTGTTTCGGTTAATCAGATTAACCAATACATAATCTGATTATGTAAGTAAGTCAATTGAAGGGGTAAATCTGGGAGGAAAAACTCATTCGATGAGCTGATGTAGAATCAGATTTAATTTAGTTTTGCCAAGTGGCCTTATTATAGAACTGGATAATTGTTTGTATGTTCCAACTTTGAGTAGGAATATTATTTCAGTTTCTTGTTTGGATATTGAAGGTTTTGAAATTAATATTTTGAATAAGATTTGCACCATTCATAAAGATCATATCTTCTATGGAGATGCCTCTTTGATGAATGGGCTTTATATTCTTAACCTCGATGATTCCATTAAAAGGCCCATCTATAACATTAATACTAAAAGGTTTAAATCAAATGACTTAAACCAAACCTACTTTTAGCACTCGTCGTTTGGGCCACATAAACGAGAACGCATATCAAAACTCCATACGGATGGAATTTTAACATCATTTGACTTAGAGTCTTATGAGACGTGTGAATCTTGCTTGTTGGGCAAAAATGACTAAAGCTCCCTTTACTGGACAAAGTGAGAGAGCTTCCAATTTGTCGGGCCTCATACATACGGATGTTTGTGGACCAATAAACACTAGTGCTAGAGGAGGGTTTCGATACTTCATCACATTCACGGGATGATTTCAGTAGATATGGCTACGTCTATCTAATGAAACATAAATCGAATCTTTTGGAAGATTCAAAGAATTTCAAAATGAAGTACGTAATCAACTCGCAAAAGTATTAAGATACTTTGATCGGATCGAGGTGGCGAATACCTTAACCAAGAGTTTGACGAACATCTTAGTGGTTGTGGAATTGTTTCACAATTAACTCCTCCCGGCACTCCACAATGGAATGGCGTGTCGAACGGAGGAATCGCACCTTATTAGATATGGTTCGATCTATGATGAGTCAAACAAGTCTTCCAATTTCCTTTTGGGGCTACGCCCTAGAAACTCGCTGCATTTATATTAAACAGAGTACCTTCTAAAGCGGTTCGTAAAACTCCATATGAGATGTGGGACTGGGAAACGACCTAGTTTGTCCTTTCTCAAAATTTGGGGATGCGAGGCGTTTGTAAAACGCTTGTTATCCGATAAACTCGCCCCTAAATCGACAAATGTTTGTTTGTGGGATATCCTAAAGAAACTAAAGGATATTACTTCTATCTTCCATCGTGAGAACAAAGTGTTTGTTGCTCGTAATGGTTCATTCCTTGAAAGGGAATTTATTTCCAAAGAGGATAGTGGGAGTAAAATCCATCTTGAGGAAATTCAAGATCCCCAAACAACATCCGAACCAACTTTAGAAGTTCAAGCAAGCTCACGTGCTGATACTCGAGCTTCAATCTTTGACACAAGGCCCAAGGAGGTCGAGTCGGGTACATCAACGACTCGAGAGATATGGATTTCGTGGATCGATGATCATCGAGTTGAACTGATCGATCAAGATGAACCCACTACCTACAAAGAGTCAATTCGTAGTTCGAGTCGGATAAGTGGCTAGAAGCTATGAAGTCCGAGATGCAATCCATGTACGACAACCAAGTATAGACTTTGGTTGACCCACCCGAAAGGGTGCAAGGTCATTGATAACAAATGGTGTTATAAAAAAGAAGACCGACATGGATGGTAATGTACACACTTTTAAATCGCGACTAGTAGTTAAAGGTTATAGACAAGTTCATGGTATTGACTATGACGAAACCTTTTCCCCCGTCGTGATGATAAAGTCAATTAGGATTTTACTTGCCATAGCCGCATATTATGACTATGAGATATGGCAAATGGATGTTAAGACTGCGTTTCTTAACGGAAACCTTCTCGAGGATGTGTATATGACACAACCTGAGGGGTTTGTTGATCCAACAAATCCTAGCAAAGTGTGTAAGCTTCAAAGGTCCATTTATGGATTGAAGCAAGCATCTCGAAGCTGGAATCGTCGCTTTGATGAACGTATTAAAGAATTCGGTTTCATCAAAAACGAAGACGAGCCTTGTGTTTATAAGAAAGTAACTAATAATGCAGTAGTGTTCCTTGTGCTTTATGTGGACGACATCTTACCGATTGGAAATGACATCCCCACATTACAAAGCGTAAAAGCTTGGTTGGGGAAGTGCTTTTCCATGAAAGACTTAAAGGCGAGGCTACATACATTTTGGGTATTAGAATCTATAGAGATAGATCTAACAAAATGATTGGCCCGAGCTGCAGTGGATACATTGACAAGGTACTCAAACGGTTCGGTTTGCAAGACTCCAAAAAGGGATTCTTGCCCATGTCACATGGCGTCAAACTCAAGCAGAACTCAAGGACCTTCCACAAGGGAGGACCAAGAGCGCATGAGTAAGATCACATATGCTTCGGCCATTGGGTCTATTATGTACGCCATGATATGCACTCGCCCTGGATGTCTCATTTGCTTTAAGTATGACTAGCAGATATCAATCGACCCTCGGTGAGTCACATTGGACTGCAGTCAAGAGCATTCTTAAGTACTTGAGAAGGACTAAAGATATGTTCTTAGTTTACTGGAGGTCGGGAAGGAAGTCCGGTAGTAAATGGTTACACAGACGCAAGCTTCCAGACCGACGTAGATGATTATCGATCGCAATCTGGTTTTGTGTTTTGTTTGAATGGAGGTGCTCGTGAGTCGGGAAGAGCTCGAAGCAAGAGACCGTGGCCGACTCTACAATGTAAGCTGAGTATTTGGGTCGCCTCTAGGCAGCTTAGGAAGTCTGTTTGGATCGGGAAGTTTGTCGACGAACTAGGTGTCGTCCCCTAAAGCATTGTGAACCCAGGTGGACCTGTATTGTGATAATACTGGTGCCATTTCACAAGCTAAGGAACCTAGATCTCACCAACGATCCAAACACATTCTCGAGCGTTTCCATCTGATTCGAGAGATCATCGACAGAGGAGACGTTAGTATTTGCAAAGTTCATACAGACGACAACATTGCAGATCCATTGACCAAGCCACTCCCACGACCCTCAAACACGAGAGTCATACTAGGTCAATGGGATTGAGGATCATGTATGATTGGAACTAGGGCAAGTGGGAGATTGTTAGTAGTGCCTCTAGGACCATTAGCACATGTTGTGCGTTTTGTTATCTTTTGAGCATGTAATTGAATAGTTAATTTTGCTTTTGATTATCAAATGTGTGATTTGATAGTAAAACTCATTAGCTTATGTAATTACTATTCTAGAAGTCCCTAGTTTTATGTAATGCTTAATTACTATGAAATAAAACTAGTATGATTGTTGATTGATGATCTTGTTTTACCGATCATGTGTAATGGATACAAATCACATCATAGATGCAATACATAGGGATACATTGTATTGGGACGTGATCCGTCGAGAAGTAATACTTCATGGTCATAAGTCATAAGTATTACTTCCTCAATACTATTTTAGAATCCTTAGACCTTATGTCTTCATTGATTCTAGTATGAATGGAGCCACGTTTTGACTCAGTCGGGACGTTACTTGTAACAGAGTAATCAATACGATCGATGATCGGATGTAGTGTCCTATCATAGCTTGAATGTGAGAGACATTGTAAGGAATTTGTCCCTCTCTATTATTAGAGAGAGATATCCATGGGCCCCTCGATAGGGAAAGACCGTTTAAATGCATGGCCGTAGCTCAAATGTATTTGATAAAGTGGTTATCAAATGCTATTTGTCGAAACAGTCTACCTGGAGATCGAGCATAAATATAATTAAGCTTAATAAGGGTGACGACCACCATGCCTTATGCTTAATTAGGATATCGCGAGACAAAGGGATTAAACAGTGGATTGACATTAGGTTCCGTTGTAATTCATTCACTTTGGGTAGTCACAATGTCCCGCTAGGGGCCGCTCATGACTTATGAACTCACACTACTAACAAGTGTGTTTTCATTGCCATTGTGATATGAACCTACGTGGTCACACGCATAGACGAGCTAACGAGCTTCATGTCCGCATTCAATGAATCTAGAAAGTGTCTAGGTTCATTGTATCCGACATATGTTTTTCGAAAATAATAAAGTGTTTATTATTCGAATTAGAGATAGGGGGCAATTTTGGTATTTAACCGTAGCTGGGATTACGTGGGAGCCATTATCCGATAAAGACTCCCACTACCCAGTGGAAGTCTAGGGGACGTGGGATTCGAGTCTCCCACGCCCTGAGAGAAGTTGAGTAGACATGGGAGTTGTTCGGGAACCAACTCCCACACTCTATATAACATCTCTTAACCCGAAACCCTAGGCACAAGTTGTTATCAGCCGAAATACCTAGACCAAAAAGAAAAACCGTTTTTTCTTTCTGCCTTCCCTTTTTCCTTCTCTAATTCCCGAACTTCGAGAGAGACGAAGAGCTAGCAATCGCTGCTCGTTTAGTCGCGTGGATACTGGGTAGAGGGATATTCCGCAGAGGGAAATCCGGTGGTGGCAAGAAACTCGATCAAGAAACGTCATCCTCCATTCAAGAAGTAGCTTCTTGAATCCGAAACATCTAAGTTCTTTATCGCTGTTTTCGGTTCGGTTTCGTATGAGCGGATCCTTCAGGGGAGGACTCATGGGTGTTTGGAACGAGTTTCCGCCCATGAATCCCTTCAGTCCGTACTGAACATAGAATTCGAAGCTTTTGCCACTGGGTTCTCCTAGTAGATCAACAGAGGTGTCACCTGCTTCATATCTTTCCCGAAGACTTTACTGAGTGCTTTTAGATTTTTCGAATCTGGATTTCTTTGGTAAATCATCCTCATCATCAGACCAATGATCCAGGCAGTCTTCGCACAAACAAACATCATACCAGATGTGACCTTTCTCGTCCTTTCCTTGATAGATGGGTTTGCCATTAAAGGCAAACCTTACCACTGGAGCTTTGATAGACGACCATGCGTCACCATCTCTTAACGAGAATTCAGTAAGGACAACAGGAGAAACGTTGTTCCAGACTGTTTTAGTTCTGTGGTGGTTTTCATAACTGGCTATCCAAGAAGTGGGTAGAAGTGATTTAAAAGCCTCTCTGTGTCTAGGAACAAAAGTACATTGAGAGATTTGGGAAGAATCAACCGAAAGAAATATGGATTCACCATATTATAATTGGGGAGGAGGTGGAAGTTTGACGGCATGGTTTTGGACTTTGTATACCATCTGGTGATGAAGGGTTGCCAAATATTGATTCTCCAATTCTGGGCCAGTGATCTAGATCTGAATACGGAATACAGTAGACAGAGCTGGACAGTCTAGGGGCATGGTAAAATTCGAGAAGAGGGTCACAAAGATTGTCCCGGCGTTGAGGGTCGTTTGCACTGTTCCGATCACGGAGTGTTCGTATCTTTGGAACCTGGAGTCAAGGAGTGCAATACGGGAGACCTTTCTTGGCATGGAGTGTGACCGCCAGGCGGATGGCACCAAAGTGTATGTGAGTGTAACCTTGATTCAGACAGGATTTTGCAAAGTGTTCTGGAAGTTTGAGGGTTACGTACTGTTCTTCTTTGGTGGAGGGCAATTTGTGGGTAGAAAAATGGGAGGCTTGACAGAAATCTTTTACAGAAGTTGATACTGGATTTCTACCTAGGACTTGTCTAAGACGCACACCTACAATATTTTTGGGTTTTTCTTTTTGATAAATACTGTAAGGATTTACTATGGGATAAGAAGACAAAGGATATTTACTATCTTCTGAAACATAATCTAATTCATATACGTTAGGAAGACGAGACTTAGAAAAACTAGATCTAGGTGACTCTGGAAGAGATACTAAACTAGAAGATGAACTAGAGGATGAAGACATGATGAAGATAAACGGAAGGGGACCGAATCCGAGGGTGAGGGGAACTTATGACTGACATAACCAAATTTTCAGATTTAATGTGTTTTGAAATCTACAGCTTACTGCTTTCAAAAATCATTTTCACGCATCAGACGCACAACCCACACTGGAATTTCACTCATCAGTGTACCGTGCCTTCCTCGTCAGGCTAGCATAACTATGACTCCTTAAGCAGGGATCCACATCAGTAGACACTTTAGAAGTGTTCAGATATTCTATTAAATTCTAAGTTTTCTAATGGAAGTACCCGTAAAATCCCTTAATTTCCCATAGACCTAGTTTTCTGGTGGAGGTACCCGCAAATTATTGAACTGAATAATTGTCTTTATGTTCCAATTTTGAGTAGGAATATTATTTCAGTTTCTTGTTTGGATATTGATGGTTTTGAAATAAATATTAAGAATAAAATTTGTACCCGGCATAAAGATGGTATCTTCTATGGAGATGCCTCTTTGATGAATGGGCTTTATAGTCTTAACCTCGATGAATCCATTAAAAGACCCATCTATAACATTAATACAAAGAGGTTTAAATCAAATTACTTAAACCAAACCTACTTTTGGCATTGTCGTTTGGGCCACATCAACGAGAAGTGCATATCAAAGCTCCATCAAGATGGAATTTTGACATCATTTGACTTAGAGTCTTATGAGACATATGATTCTTGCTTGTTAGACAAAATGACTAAAGCTCCATTTACTAGACAAAGTGAGAGCTTCTGATTTATTGGGCCTCATACATACAGATGTATGTGGACCAATAAACACAAGTGCTAGAGGAGGGTTTCAATACTTCATCACATTCACATATGATTTCAATAGATATGGCTATGTATATCTAATGAAACATAAATCAGAATCTATTGGAAGATTCAAATAATTCCAAAACGAAGTATCAAAATACTTCGATCAGATCGAGGTGGCGAATACCTTAACTAAGAGTTTGACGAACATCTTAGAGCTTGTGGAATTGTTTCACATTTAACTCCTCCTGGCACTCCACAATGGAATGGTGTGTCAGAACGAAGAAATCGCACCTTACTAGATATGGTTTGATCTATGATGAGTCAAACCAGTCTTCCAATTTCCTTTTGGGGCTACACCCTAGAAACTATTGCATTCATATTGAATAGAGTTCCTCCTAAAGCGGTTACAAAAACTCCATATGAGATATGGACAGGGAAACGACCTAGTTTGTCATTTCTCAAAATTTGGGAATGCGAGGCGTATGTAAAGTGCTTATTATCTGACAAACTCGCTCCAAAATCTGAAAAGTGTTTGTTTGTGGGATATCCTAAAGAAACTAAAAGATATTACTTCTTTCTTCCATCAGAGAACAAAGTGTTTGTTGCTCGAAATGGTCTATTCCTTGAAAGGGAATTTATTTCCAAAAGGGATAGTGGGAGTAAGATCCATCTTGAGGAAATTAAAGATCCCCAAACAACATGTGATCCAGCTTTGGAACTTCAAGCAAGCTCACGTGCAGATACTGAGCTTCAATCTTTGACACAAGGCCCAAAGAGGTCAACTCGGGTACATCAACAGCCTGAGATATATAAATTTCTCATAACTGACGATCATCATATTGAACTTTTTGATCAAGATGAACCCACTTCCGACAAAGAGGCAATTCGTAGTTCTGAGTCAGACAAGTGGTTAGAAGCTATGAAGTCTGAGATGCAATCCATGTACGATAACCAAGTGTGGACTTTCGTTGACCCACCTGAAGGGTGTAAGGTCATTGATAACAAATGGTGTTTCAAAAAGAAAACCGACATGGACGGTAATGTACACACTTTTAAATCTCGACTAGTAGTAAAAGGTTATAGACAAATTCATGGTATAGACTATGATGAAACCTTTTCTCCTGTCGTTATGATAAAGTCTATTAGGATATTACTTGCCATAGATGCATATTATGACTATGAGATATGGAAAATGGACTTTAAGACTGAGTTTCTTAATGGAAACCTTCTCGAGGATGTATATGTGACACAACATGAGGGGTTTGTTTATCCATCAAATCCTAACAAAGTTTGTAAGCTTCAAAGGTCCGTTTATGGACTGAAGCAAGCATCTCGAAGATGGAATCGTCGCTTTGATGAAGCAATTAAAGAAGTTAGTTACATAAAAAATGAAGATGAGCCTTGTGTTTATAAGAAAGTAACTAATAATGCAATAGTGTTCCTTGTGCTTTATGTGGATGACATCTTACTTATTGGAAACGACATCCCCACATTACAAAGTGTAAAAGCTTGGTTGGGGAAGTTCTTTTCCATGAAAGACTTAGGCGAGGCAACATACATTTTGGGTATAAGAATCTATAGAGATAGATCCAACAAAATGATTGGCCTAAGCCATAGTGGATACATTGACAAGGTACTGAAACGATTCAGTTTGCAAGATTCCAAAAAAAAGGATTCTTGCCCATGTTACACGGCATTAAAATCATCAGAACTCAATGACCTTCCACAAAGGAAGACCGCGAGCGTATCCGTAAGATCTCATATGCTTCAGCCATTAGGTCTATTATGTATGCCATGTTATGCACTCGTCCGGATGTCTCATTCGCATTATGTATGACTAGCAGATATCAATCTGGCCATGAGGAGTCACATTTGACTGCAGTCAAGAGCATTCTTAAGTACTTGAGAAGGACTAAAGATATTTTCTTAGTTTACGGAGGTCAGGAAGGAAGTCTGGTTGTAAATGGTTATACAGACGCAAGCTTCCGGACCGACGTAGATACTTTATATCACAATCTGGTTTTGTGTTTTGTTTGAATGGAGGTGCTGTAAGCTGGAAGAGCTCAAAGCATGAAACTGTTGTCGACTCTACAACAGAAGTTGAGTATGTGGCTGCCTCTAAAGCATCTAAAGAAGCTGCTTGGATCAGGAAATTTGTTGATGGATTAGGTTTCATCCCCAGCATTGTGAACCCAGTGGACCTTTATTGGGATAATATTGGTGTCATTTCACAAGCTAAGAAACCTAGATCTCACAAACGATCCAAACATATTTCAGGCGTTTCCATCTGATTAGAGAGATTATTGATAGATGAGACGTTAAAATTTGCAAAGTTCATACATACGACAACATTGCAGATCTATTGACCAAGCTACTCCCGCAACCTAAACATGAGAGTGATACTAGGTCTATGTGATTGAGGATCATGTATGATTAGACCTATGGCAAGTGGGAGATTGTTAATAGTGCCCTAGGACCATTGGCATATGTTGTACGTTTTATATATTTTGAGCATATCATTTGAATAGTTAATTTTTCTTTTGAACATCAAATATGTGATTTGATAGTAAAACTCATTAGCTTATGCAATTACTATTCTTATTGTCCCTAGTTTTATGTAATGTTCTATATGAAGGGATTCATGGGCAGAAACTCATTCTAAACACCCATGAGTCCTCCCCAGAAGGATCAGCTCATACCATAGGAATCGGAAAAAAAATCTAGACAGAAACTTACTTTTTGGGTTCAAGAATCTAATTCTTGAATGAAAGTTGCCGTTTCTTGGATACGTTACTGCCACCGATGGATTTTCCATTGTGGAATGTCCCTCTACCGGTATCCACGCGACGAAACGAACATTGATTCTTAGCTCTTTGTTTTCCTGAGTTTCGGGAATTAGAGAGAAAAGGGAGAGGCAGAATAGAAAATTTGATTTTCTAGGTCGTTTGGTATATCGGCTAAAAAAGCATTAACTGCTAGGGTTTCAGCCAAGAGAAGTTTATATAGGGAGTGAGAGGTTGTTTCAAGCACAACGGAACCTAATAGCAATCCACCATTTAATCCCTTTGTCTCGCGATATCCTAATTAAGCATAAGGCATGGTAGTCGTCACCCTTATTAAGCTTAATTGTATTTATGCTCGATCTCCGAGTAAACTGTTACAACAAATAGTATTTGATAACCACTTTATCAAATATATTTGAGCACGGCCATGCATTTAAACAGTTTTTCCCTATCGAGGGGCCCATGGATATCTCTCTCTAATAAGAGAGGGACAAATTCCTTAATGCCTCTCACATTCAAACCATGATAGGACACTACATCCAATCTTCAGTCGTATTGATTACTCGATTAAAAGCAACGTACGACTTAGTCAAAACGTGGCTCCATTCATGCTAGAATCGATGGAGACATAAGGTCTAAGGATTCTAAAATAGTATTGAGGAAGTAATACTTATGACTAAGGACCATGAAGTTTTACTTCTCTAACGGATCACGTCATATACGATATATCTCAATATATTGAGTCTATGATATGATTTGTACTCATTACACATGATTGGTAAAACATAATCATCAATCAAACATCATACTAGTTTTATTTCATTGTAAAGTAGATTACATAAAACTAGGGACAACTAGAATAGTAATTACATAAGCAAATGAGTTTTACTATCAAATCACGCATTTGATATTCAAAAGCAAAATTAACTATTCAGATGAAATGCTCAAAAAGATATAAAACGTACAACATATGCCAATGGTCCTAAGGCACTACTAACAATCTACCACTTGCCCAAGGTCCAAACATACATGATCCTCAATCCCATTGACCTAGTATGACTCTCATGTTTAGGCTGCGGGAGTGGCTTGGTCAATGGATCTGCAATGTTTTCGTCTGTATGAACTTTGCAAATTTTAACGTCTCCTCTGTCAATGATCTCTCTAATCAGATGGAAACGCCTGAGAATGTGTTTGGATCGTTGGTGAGATCTATGTTCCTTAGCTTGTGAAATGGCACCAGTCCTACCACAATAGAGGTCCACTGGGTTCACAATGCTAGGGACGACACCTAATTCATCAACAAACTTCCTGATCCAAACAGCTTCTTTAGCTGCTTCAGAGGCAGCTAGATACTCAGCTTCTGTTGTATAGTCGGCCACGGTTTCTTGCTTTGAGTTCTTCCAGCTCACAGCACCTCAATTCAAACAAAACACAAACTAGATTGTGATCTATAATCATCTACGTCGTTTGGAAGCTTGCGTCTGTGTAACTATTTACAACCAGACTTCCTTCCTGACCTCCGTAAACCAAGAACATATCTTTAGTCCTTCTCAAGTACTTAAGAATGCTCTTGGCTGCAGTCCAATGTGACTCTTCAGGGTCAGATTGATATCTTCTAGTCATACTTAATGTGAATGAGACATCCGGGCGAGTGCATATCATGGCGTACATAATAGACCCAATGGCTGAAGCATATGGGATCTTACTCATGCGCTCTTGGTCCTCCTTTGTGGAAGGTCCTTGAGTTCTGCTGAGTATAATGCCATGTGCATGGGCAAGAATCCCTTTTTGGAGTCTTGCAAACTGAACTATTTCAGTAACTTGTCAATGTATCCACTCTAGCTTAGGCCAATCATTTTGTTAGATCTATCTCTATAGATTCTTATACCCAAAATGTATGTAGCCTCGCCTAAGTCTTTTATGGAAAAGCACTTCCCCAACCAAGCTTTTACGCTTTGTAATGCGGGGATGTCATTTCCAATCAGTAAGATGTCATCCACATAAAGCACAAGGACCACTACTGCATTATTAGTTACTTTCTTATAAAACACAATGCTCGTCTTCGTTTTTGATGAAACCGAATTCTTTAATACTTTCATCAAAGCGATGATTCCAGCTTCGAGATGTGTAAGCTTCAATCCATAAATGGACCTTTGAAGCTTACACACTTTGCTAGGATTTGTTGGATCAACAAACCCCTCAGGTTATGTCATATACACATCCTCGAGAAGGTTTCCATTAAGAAACGCAGTCTTAACGTCCATTTGCCATATCTCATAGTCATAATATGCAGCTATGGCAAGTAAAATCCTAATAGACTTTATCATAATGACATGAGAAAAGGTTTCGTCATAGTCAATACCATGAACTTGTCTATAACCTTTAACTGCTAGTCGAGATTTAAAAGTGTGTACATTACCATCCATGTCGGTTTTTTTTTAAACACCATTTGTTATCAATGATCTTACACCCTTCGGGTGGGTCAACCAAAGTCCACACTTGGTTATCGTACATGGATTGCATCTCATACTTCATAGCTTCTAGCCACTTATCTGACTCAGAACTACGAATTACCTCTTTGTAGGTAGTGGGTTCATCTTGATCAATCAGTTCAACCAGATGATCATCAGTCACGAGAAATCCATATCTCTCAGGCTATTGATGTACCCGACTCGACCTCCTTGGGCCTTGTGTCAAAGATTGAAGCTCAGTATCAGCACGTGAGCTTGCTTGAAGTTCCAAATTTGGTTCAGATGTTGTTTGGGGATCTTGAATTTCCTCAAGATGGATCTTACTCCCACTATCCTCTTTGGAAATAAATTTCCTTTCAAGGAATAAACCATTACGAGCAACAAACACTTTGTTCTCTGATGGAAGATAGAAGTAATAACCTTTAGTTTCTTTAGGATATCCCACAAACAAACACTTTTTAGATTTAGGGACGAGTTTATCAGATAACAAGCGATTTACATACGCCTCGCATCCCCAAATTTTGAGAAATTACAAACTAGGTCGTTTCCCAGTCCATATCTCATATGGAGTTTTCTGAACCGCTTTAGAAGGAACTATATTCAATATAAATGCATCAGTTTCTAGGGCGTAGCCCCAAAAGGAAATTGGAAGACTTGTTTGACTCATCATAGATCGAACCATATCTAGTAATGTGTGATTCCTCCGTTCCGATACACCATTCCATTGTGGTGTGCCAGGAGGAGTTAATTGCTAAACAATTCCACAACCCCTAAGATGTTCGTCAAACTCTTGGTTAAGGTATTTGCCACCTCGATCTGATAGAAGTATCTTAATACTTTTACCAAGTTGATTTTGTACTTCATTTTGAAATTCTTTGAATCTTCCAAAAGATTCTGATTTATGTTTCATTAGATAGACGTAGCCATATCTACTAAAATCATCTGTGAATTTTGATGAAGTACTGAAACCCCCCTCTAGCACTTGTGTTTATTGGTCCACAAACATCTGTATGTATGAGGCTCTCTCACTTTGTTGAGTAAAGGGAGCTTTAGTCATTTTGCCTAACAAGCAAGAATCACATGTCTCATAAGACTCTAAGTCAAATGATGTCAAAATTCCATCTTTATGGAGTTTTGATATGCGTTTCTCATTTATGTGGCCCAAACGACAGTGCCAAAAGTAGGTTTGGTTTAAGTCATTGGATTTAAACCTCTTAGTATTACTGTTACAGATAGGCCTTTTAATGGATTCATCGAGGTTAAGAACATAAAGCCCATTCATCAAAGAGGCATCTCCATAGAAGATACGATCTTTATGAATGGTGCAAAGTTTATTCAGAATATTTAATTCAAAACCTTCAATATCCAAACAAGAAACTGAAATGATATTCCTACTCAAAGTTGGAACATAAAGACAATTATTCAGTTCTATAATAAGGCCACTTGGCAAAACTAAATTAAATGTCCCGGTAGCTACAGCAACAACTCTTGCTCCGTTCTCTACTCTCAGGTCCACTTCTCCTTTTGCCAGTGATCTACTCCTTTTGAACCCCTGCACATTTGCACAAATGTGAGATCCACAACCGGTATCTAATACCCACGTAGTAGGAGCAGACATGTTAATTTCAATAACAAAAATACCTGGAGAGACAGTCAAACTGGCTTTTCCCTTTTTCTTCTCTTCCAAATAGAGTTTGCAGTTCCGTTTCCATTGGCCTGGTTCGCCACAATAGAAGCAAACCCCTTCCTTTGGTGCCTTGGCTTTGGGCTTGGGCTTGTCATTTCCTTTGCCTTTGCCTTTCTTGGCCATGGGCTTTCCCTTTCCTTTCTTCTTGAAATTCCCTTTTTGAACCACTAAGACTTCAGGGGGTTTTTTAATGTTCAGTTCAGCCTGCTTGAGAATCCCGTGTATTTCATGTATGGTCTTCTCCATGGCATGCATGTTGAAGTTCATAACAAATTGGTCATACTCCGGTGGGAGTGAGCCCAAGATCATATTTGTGGCCATGTCATGACCTATGGGAGCCCCAAGTTTCTCAAGTTGATCAAAATAGCCCTTCATCTTAAGAATATGTGCACTTACAGAGGTCCCAGGGGCCATCTTGCAACTGTTCAACGCCTTAGTGGTGAGGAACCTTTCATGACGGGCTTGCTCTTGGAACATTTCCTTGAGCTGGCCCATTATCTGGAAAGCCTCAACCCCTTCAAACTGTTTTTGAAGATCAGTGCTCATTGTTACTAACATGAGACAAGTCACATCGTTAGAGTCGTCAGAGTGCTTCTTCCAAGCATCTCTCTCAGCTCTGTGGGCGTTGTTTGCAGTCTGTTCAGGAATAGCCGTATCAAGAACGTATAGCTTTCTTTCCAGCTTAAGGACAATCCTTAAGTTGCGGGCCCAATCAAGGAAATTGGTCCCACTTAGTTTTTCCTTCTCAAGGACGGATCACAATGAATTATGTGATGTATTGGTTGCCATTATCTACATTAAATTATTTGCAAAGTTATTAGTTTTTGAGCAAAAACCTTTCCACAATTTCAACACTTGATAAATGATGGAAAATAACATTTTACGATAGTTATAAGTTAGCTTTGGCTTATCCCCATAATTAAAGTAAAATCAACCTATGGGAATGACATCTATATGTCCTGGCTATTTCCCATTTTATGCCCTAGGCCCAAAACTATTTTGATAGCCTAGTTAAGTCGAATTATGTCTAAGCATATGGAAATCACTATTTTCCCATCTCCTCTTGCCTAGATAACCACTTATCTGTTGCTTTGGCAAGCAGACAAAATGATGATCCAAGCTGAAGGAGTGCTTAGGATATGGTAGGCATTTTAAGACTTAATTAAAACGATTTATGTGACGTATAATAAATCAAACTCCATTAGACATAAAATAAGCGTCACATGCAAGATATCAAGCGTAAATGTAAATGTGATATAGCATGGCCTAATCCTATAATGACTCCCCACGAGCCTTGCGGGAGCCAAGGGTCAATCTAAGTCAATATCCATCTCATGGATAAAGTCTTCGATCCAGCAGCCTCCAGTCTTGTTACATAGTTGCATGGGCATACCCAGCCTTCAATGTAAAGAAATAAAGCTAATCTAAGAAAGCGATTACAATTTTACAACATTGAAAAATGGATCGTAGGCCGTATTATAAAATTACAACCCAAAAATATGTAAAACAAGAGTGGTATAGTAGGCCATGCTATTCACCATGCTAAAACTCACATAAAGCATAATGAAATAAAAGCGAGTACATATATAAGTCTTAGGTCAGCGGAACGCGGACGGTCGAATGAGTTTTTCTGATTGTTCATCAGCTCATCGAATGAGTTTTTCTGCCCCGATTTACCCCTCAATCGCCTTACTTACATAATCGGATTATGCATTGGTTAATCAGATTAAAGCAGGAAGTATAACCGAATTAATCAAATTAATAACGTATTAAGTATTAATAGAAACAGTTTATGCTGTAATTATCGAATTCACAGAAACAGTTTATGCTGTAATTACCGAAATAACAGAAACAGTTTATGTTGTAATTACCGAAATCACAGAAACAGTTTATGTTGTAATTATCAAATTACTAACAGAATCATAAGTAGTTCATGCGATATTAATCGAATTAATAACATACAAAACCATTTATGCATATCAGAATATACAGAAACATGTAAACATGATTGACGAAATCAGTTTATGCAAATATCACATATATTGAACAAAAGATACAATCTTTTATGTTTTCACACATACACATACCAAATCGAAATTGATAGTGTTATGATGTGATTAACAATATCGAATTCGAATAGTATGAGCAAGGCTCTGATACCACTGAAGGGATTCATGGGCAGAAACTCGTTCTAAACACCCATGAGTCCTCCCCCGAAGGATCCGCTCATACCATTCTTGAATAGAAGTTGTTGTTTCTTGGATACGTTGCTGCCACCAATGGATTTCCCTTTGCGGAATGTCCCTCTACCGGTTTCCACGCGACGAAACGAACAGTGTTTCCAAGCTCTTCATTTTCCTGAGTTTCGGAAATTAGAGCTAAAATGGAGAGGCAGAATAGAAAATCTGATTTTCTAGGTCGTTCGGTATTTCGGCTGAAAAAACATTAACTGCTACGGTTTCAGCCAAGAGAAGTTTATATAGGGAGTGAGAGGTTGTTTCAAGCACAACTCCCACGTCCTATCCACCTCTATTGACAGTGGGAGTCTTTATCGGATAATAACTCCCACATAATCCCAACTATACCGAAAATGCCCCTTATCTCTAATTCGAAAAATAACGCTTTATTATTCTCAGAAAAATGAATTTCAGATACAATGAACCTAGACACATTCTAGATTCATTGAACCTGGACATGAAGCTCGTTAGCTCGTCTATATGTGTGACCCTGTAGGTTCATATCACAATGCCAATGAAAATACACTTAGTAGTAGTGTGAGTTCATAAATCATAAGCGGTCCCTAGCAGGACATTGTGACTACCCAAAGTGAATGAATATACAACGGAACCTAATATCAATCCACCATTTAATCTCTTTGTCTCGCGATATCCTAATTAAGCATAAGGCATGGTAGTCGTCACCCTTATTAAGCTTAATTGTATTTATGCTTGATCTCCGGGTAAACTGTGACAACAAATAGTATTTGATAACCACTTTATCAAATATATTTGAGCACGGCCATGCATTTAAACAGTTTTTCCCTATCGAGGGGCCCATGGATATCTCTCTCTAATAAGAGAGGGACAAATTCCTTACAATGCCTCTCATATTCAAGCCATGATAGGACACTACATCCGATCATCAGTCGTATTGATTACTCGATTAAAAGCAACGTACGACTGAGTCAAAACGTGGCTCCATTCATGCTAGAATCAATGGAGACATAAGGTCTAAGGATTCTAAAATAGTATTGAGAAAGTAATACTTATGACTAAGGACCATGAAGCATTACTTCTCTAACGGATCACGTCCGATACGATATATCTCAATATATTGCATCTATGATATGATTTGTACTCATTACACATGATTAGTAAACCATAATCATCAATCAAACATCATACTAGTTTTACTTCATGGTTCTTTAGTCATAAGTACTACTTGGAATCCTTAGACCTTATGTCTCCATCATTTTCAGCATGAATGGAGCTACGTTTTGACTTACACGGACGTTACTTTTAATTGAGTAATTAATGCGACTAATGATCGGATGTAGTATCTCATAATGGCTTGAATGTGAGAGGCATTGTATGGGATATGTGAAAGGATTCATGGACAGAAACTCGATCTAAACACCCATGAGTCCTCCCCTGAAGGATCCGCTCATACCATAGGAATCGAAAACCAGCGAAAAATTATTTACATTTTTCGGCTAAAGATTCTGTCTTTCAGATGTGTGATGCTGCCACCAGAGTCCTCCCTTGCGGGATTACTCCCTACCGGTATCCACGCGACGAAACGAGCAGCGAGTGCGAGCTCTTCGTTTTTCTGAGTTTTGGAATCTAGAGAGAAAATGTGTCGAAAACAAGAAAATTGATTTCCAAGTTTTTGGTATTTTGCGGCTCAAACAAACTTTGCCTAGGGTTTCAGCCAAGAGAGGATTATATAAGGTGTGAGAGTTTGTTCCAAGAACAACTCCCACGTCCTATCAACCTCTTCCGGCAGTGGGAGTCCTTAAATCCCACGTCTTGTAAACCTCTACTGGTAGTGGGAGTCTTTATCGGATAATAACTCCCACGTAATCCCAGCTATAACCAAATACCGAAAATTCCCCTCCTTAATCTCTAATTAAAATAATAACGTTTTATTATTCTCAGAGAAATAAATGTCAAATACAATGAACCTAGACACATTCTAGATTCATTGAATCTGGACATTAAGCTCGTTAACTCGTCTTTGTGTATGACCCTGTCGGTTCATATCACAGTGGCAATGAAAACACACTTAGTAGTAGTATGTGTTCATAAATCACAAGCGGTCCCTAGCAAGACATTGTGACTGCCCAAAGTGAATGAATTTACGGTGGAACCTAATATCAATCCACTATTTAATCCCTTTGTCTCGCAATATCCTAATTAAGCAAAAGGCATGGTAGGCGTCACCCTTATAAAGCTTGATTATATTTATGCTCGATCTCCAGGTAGACTGTTCCAACAAACAATATTTAATAACCACTTTATTAAATACATTTGAGCACGGCCATGCATTTAAACAGTCTTTCCCTATCGAGGGGCCCATGGATATCTCTCTAATAAGAGAGGGACAAATTCCTTACAATGCCTCTCACATTCAAGCCATGATAGGACACTGCATCAGATCATCAGTCGTATTGATTACTTGATTAAAAGTAACGTCCGAGTGAGTCAAAACGTGGCTCCATTCATGCTAGAATCAATGGAGACATAAGGTCTAAGGATTCCAAAATAGTATTGAGGAAGTAATACTTATGACTAAGGACCATGAAGTATTACTTTTCTAACGGATCACGCCCGATACAATGTATCCCAGTATATTGCATCTATGATAAGATTTGTATTCATTACACATGATTAGTAAAACATAATCATCAATCAAACATCAAACATCAAACTAGTTTTATTTCATTGTAAAGAACATTACATAAAACTAGGGACAGTTAGAATAGTAATTGCATAAGCTAATGAGTTTTACTATCAAATCACACATTTGATGTTCAAAAGTAAAATTAACTATTCAAAAGACATGCTCAAAAAGATATAAAAAGTACAACATATGCTAATGGTCCTAGGCACTACTAACAATATGTCCCTCTCTTATTAGAGAGAGCTATCCATGGGCTCCTCGATAGGGAACACTGTTTAAATGCGTGGTCGTGCTCGAATGTATTTAATAAAGTGGTTATTAAATACTATTTGTTGGAATAGTCTGCCTGGAGATCGAGCATAAATACAATTAAGCTTTATAAGGGTGACAACTACCATGCCTTATGCTTAATTTGGATATCGCGAGACAAAGGGATTAAATATTGGATTGATATTAGGTTCCACCTTACATTCATTCACTATGGGAAGTCACAATGTCCTGTAGGGACCACTTTTTATTTATGAACACATACTACTACTTAGTGTGTTTTCATTGCCTTTGTGATATGAACCTACAGGGTGGTCACACACATAGACGAGTTAACGAGCTTTATGTCCAGATTCTATAAATCTAGAATGTGTCTAGGTTCATTGTATCTGACATTTAGTCTTCTGAGAATAATAAAATATTATTATTCGAATTAGAGATTAAGGATGGGCATTTTCGGTATTTGGCTTTTGTTGGGATTACGTGGGAGTTATTATACGATAAAAACTCTCACTACCATAAGAGATTGGGATTGCGTGGGAGTTCATCTTCGGAACAAACTCTCACGCTTATATAATCTCTTTTGGACGAAACCCTAGGGTTACTCTTTCACAGCCGCAAAACCTATTACGCGAAAAAGATTTCTGCCTCATTTCTCTCTAGATTTTCGAAACTCAGAAAATGAAGAGCTCGTTTCGTCGCGTGGATACCGGTTGAGAGAAATTCCGCAAGGAAGGGCTTTGGTGGTCACAACACAACATCCGAAGTCAGAATCCATTAACGAAAATTTGTAAGTATTTTTCGTCTGTTTTTTTATTCCCATGGTATGAGCGAATCCTTCGAGGAGGATTCATGGATGTTTAGAACGAGTTTCTGCCCCATGAATCCCTTCACCGAAGGTATCTGATCGGAGCCATTATTGTTTCTAAAGTTAGAAGACTCATAGTAATACATTCAGAATGGTGGAGATTGGATTCAAACGGTTCATTTAAGAGGTATTGCTTCGGGAAGTAGAGATTGTGAATCTGAAATTCTGGTATATGTTCTTCATTTGGAGTTTCGATTAAGCGTACCGAGTAAGAATCCTTCGTTCTTGTTTTTTAGTCCTAAAACTCATGAATTTGTCTTTTAACAAGTTATGAAATGTATGAAAGTTTTCCATGTTTTATTGCATCAAAGTTGGATGAAGAACCGAATTATCTTTGCATCGTTTGCATGTTTATACTTGATGAATCTTGTGTGTGTCTTTGTATATTTGTTGGATGCATTCCATGAGAGTCAGCATGTGCATATTCTCAATCTATAGCTCTTGTCTGTTGATGATCCTAGTCCAGGATATATTCTGAATTTCATATGTATAAGTGCCCGGGAGCGCTTTCAGTCCCCTTGGCCTTGCGGGAGTAAAAAGTTAGGGTTGTTAACAGTGTTGTGGAGTTCTTGAGGATGAACGATGACATAACAAGAGTATATCCTTAATTAACCATTAAAGTGCCTTACCAGTTATGATATATTATGACAAGTACGAGGCCTCCTCGAACGGGTAATAGATGTTTGGTATTGTTACAGTTGGACAGTGTTATTGTTGGATGAATAAGTTCGGTTGTAGAATTATTTGTTGCATGTCATATTGGTACTAATCATGTAAAGTTAATATGTATTGGAAAGCTACGAGTGTGATAAATTATGTTATGTTAAGGTGCTCGGAGCACGATTTCTGATATGTATATGACCGATATGTTAAAGTATTATTTTGACATGCTATATTTATGTTATAGTTATGTTATTATATGTTAAAGTCAGTCAAAATAAGTGTTTTTGGATTGTCAGTTTTGAAAGTGCAGCAAATCGAGTTTCCTTCACAAATTAAGCCTAGAAAATATCTTCACTGGTTCGGTCGACTAGTTCGGTCGATCGGATAAGATTTCCATTGTCCGACCAAACTACTGAGACTGATTGCGGATGACAAGTTATGGTGATCGGTCGACCGGGCCTAAGACCCTATTGAACGGAGCTATTGCGGTCGACCATCATGTTATGTCGGTCAACTATACTTTTTGCATAAGTTTCTATCTTGATATCGGACGACCCTTCGTTCGACCAAGGCCTTCTGACTATCATCCGAGATTTCATTTGTACACTTAAACTGTTCTGATTTCTGTCATGTTCAAGTGATTTCTATTCTAAACTCTTATGTTATGTTTTCAATTGTATTACAAGTGTTTTAAAGATATTTACAGGTTATGTCAATTCAAGATGTATTTTCATATGTTTTGGGAAACATGGAATGTTTTGGGAAACATGGAATGTTTTGGAGTCGCATTTTGTCCTTCATCCCAAGGACGATCGATTCTTAGTGGGCTAGTGTGGCTCATCCTTTTATCTTCTTATGTTTTGTAGATGATGTTGATGAGGAGACTTGGGACGGGGAGCACGTTGAATAGAACTTAATGAAGTAATGATGATGTAATAGATATGAACCTTATTTAAGATCGAACAACTAGTATTAAGTTATTCCGTTATGTTTATGGTTTGGAATAGTCTGTTCTGTTATGTGTTCTTTGTCTCATTGGTAGATGAGACACTGTCAGGTCACCTTCTAGTTACGGGGTGTGACATCGTTGATGAGGTTTAACGTTATATTTGTTTATGTGATATATGTTAAAGAAAGTACCAAGTCATTCAAGTTGGACCTAAAACGACATATAACATCCTTACACATTGAAGATTCAAGATATGCATTAACATGAAGAATTCTTGAAGACTTAGGTATATGATAGGGTAGATTAGATTTCTATATCTTGCAATCACCCTTATTATAAAAGCTCAAAGATAATGCACACTCTTACAATGCATGGACGAAAACATTTTCATATTGAAATTCCTTGTGTTTTCAAAACGTTGTTTTTTTATCATTAGATCAACCTTGTTAAAATATTTTTGAAAATGTATTTCAAAAGTTTTCATAATACAAAATGAGTTTTGCATGAGCTAGATAGTATTTGATTTGAGACATAGTGTAAACCCCACTTTAAACATTCACCTAGGTCGACCAAAGTGGAACCTCAGATGACCTGTTTAATGTCAGTCAGCCGACCTCTTGGATAGGTCGACCGAAGTGTGTTGTTTACATTAGGCTTTTTAAATACTTTTAAACTCCAACGGCTGTATCATCTGGTTGACCTTGATTATGCTCCGGACGACTGAGATATCCATCTGGTCGAGCAAGATATTGGTTAGGTCGGCCGAAGGCAATCAAGTGAACCCAGACTGCTTGGACTACACGTTGGTCGACCGGAGGGTCCTATTAGGTGGTAGATACTAGTTGTTATTATATTAAATATAACTCAATTTTGAACCCTCTGCATATACTAAAGGATGATTTATTGCAAACCAACCAACCTATTTAGTGAATTAAATATCCTCTCTTCTAAAGAAACATTCATTATTCATTTATTACAATTTGATGTGCTAAACAATAGTGGTCAAAATCATTTGAGCTTAGAAAGTTTTGTGCTTACACTTAAAACAAATCCATCACTTCAAGGTGATATCTTAGTTATATATTTTCCCCTCTCTTTGTGAGATTAGCTCTTTGTGAGTTAGGAAAGCTCTTTGTGATGGAGTGACTTTTTTAGAGGAAAAATATGAACTTTGGGTACTTAGCCATAAGACATTTTTAGTGAGTGTGTAAAGAGTGCTAGGAATTTTTTACCTTATGGAAGCATGCTCACTATGCTCTTTAAAAAGTTTAATCTCAAGCTTGCAAACCCGGTGCAAAGAGATAACAAGTACAATATCTACAATGAAGGACACTTTCACCAGATGAACATGATTCGTGTTAGTGGTCATTGGAAATTTCAAAGCAAGTGCACCGATGATGAGTTTTTAGCGGCCTCCGTTGTCAAAAGGCTAGCCAAAAGTTCATTGATATCATGAAGAAAACTATTGATTCAAGAAAGGCCCAAAGCCTAAGGATATTCAACCTAAAGAATAAGTAGAAGGCAAAGACAATGAGAATGTTCAAGTTGATTAAGAGGTACATATAGAAGAAGGTGATGAGTTTGCTTTTGGGGGGGAAGGGAAGACAAAAGTCAAGAAGACGATATTGAAGAGGAAGCTCCACCAAGTAAGAAAACTTACCATGAATTTCTCTTACAAGTCATAATAAACTTGGAGTCCTTCAAAGATGACTTCAATTCTAGAACGGGAGTTTGGAGAATAAGGTGGGATCTATGGAGTCTACGATGGAAGATATAGAGAGCAAAGTTGATGATATTATCAAATATACAAAGACCAAAGAAATCAACTATTGTGGAAGAAGTAGAAGAGGAAGAGAGTGATAAGGAAGATAATGAGGAGGAAGATAATGAGAATGCAAGTGATAATGGTAATGAAGATGATCAAGAAAAAGAGGAGGACACGGAAGAGCAAGGTATTCATGTAACTTCAATCGATGAAGAAATTGCCCAAATGATTAGTGGTTTGAAGTGAAGAAGCCTTCTTTGAATCTCATGATGTGATCAAGCGCAAGACATCTAAAACTTCATGAGAATTTTCTAAACTCTTAATCTTTTATGGTTTTCCTTAACTTGTTACCCGTCATCTATCCCGAGAATATCACTGGTTGTTCTTTATCTTTCAAACATTTGTATGAATTTCTTTTTCAAGGGTTATAACATGCTTTTGCTTTGATATTTACTTGATCTTATATGTATATTTAGAGAGTTCAATGGTTATATCCTTGCAATGAGAGCTCATCCTTTACCCTCTCCCTAACACATGCGTTCACACTAAGGGTCTCAAATACAATCCAAAATCCTAATGAGACTCTCTATCTTCCGGGTCCTCAACGAATTCCCAAAAAGATTCCACGTCTCCCAGGTCGACAAAGTCTCGAGGGAACTCATCATTTCTTGGCATTAGCTAGATCAACCAATTCTTGTTGTTCTTTCTCATTGAGTCCCACTATGATCCCAGACTCGCATTCCCTACTACAGTGGAGATGTCCTTATCAACCTTAAAAAATTAGAGAGGGGGAAGAAGATGGTGTCTAGGGTTTAAAAATTAGGGAGGGAGGTTGTAAAAAATAAAGAAATGGACCATTTTGACACTTTCACTGGCAACATGTGTTTCTCACGTGCCTTTTTTGCCCTAAAAAGTAGTCGGATTCGTTAATTTGATAGTTAGAGCAGGCCGTAAATTGTTGGTACTAAAAATAGCCTAATAAAAAGTTTTTGTTATTGATACTAGTTAGCTAAATTCTTGGTGCTAAATATAGGGGATTTCTGAACAAACAAAAAAAAAGTGTCAAAATAAATTTAATGTATTTTATTTAAATAACCAAAGGCCCATCTACATCCTCCTAAACTACCCAGACTTCAGTAGCCCAACTTCCGCGATCTTTGTTCTAGCTTGAGTACCTGGGTCCTTCTCTTTTCAATGCAAACAGGAGTCATTTTCATTGATCGATTAATGTTTACAATATGTAATCTATATATACAAATTTAGTTATGAGCAAAAAGGGAAGGTAATTAATCTGCACATAAATTACAATTAATTAATCGAGGGATTTGATCTTTTGATTAGGATCTTGATTGACACTTTAATTTACTCTACGATGAGTATCTGTAGCAGAATCTCTCAAACTGCACTTGGAGAAAATATGTTAATGAGATCAATGGATTAGACAAAAAAGTGAATCAAGGAGAGACAAGATTTTTGGTGAAGATCTCAGCCAACTGAGAGTGCGTCGAAATGTGTAAAGATTTAATAAGGCGAGTAACGTTTTTTTTTTTCCACAAGTTATTTGACAATCAATTCCAATGTGTTTGTTTCTCTCGTGGAAGGAGAGATTGGTTGTGAGGTATAATGTGTTTTGGTTGAATCAAAATAATGATATTGCATGTGAATGAGGTTTAAACATATTAGTGCGGGGTACTTTAGCGATTGTAACTCGTAAGTAGTGCTTGCAAGAGCTTGGTATCCTTCCTCTGAGGAGCTTTCGAGAAATGGTGGGTTGTGTTTTAGAATTTCAAGAAATAAGAGAAGAACCAAGGAAAACACAATAACCAGTGTACGGTGTATGTTGTCGGTGTTAATACTAATACAATAGTAAGAAATATATTTTTAACTTTAGAATCGATTTATAAAACAAATTGAGAACAAAACAAAAATAGAATAGAAGAAGAAATAATTTATATATACGAAAAGTTACAATACCGATGCCTGTGTAAACACATTTTCCTTAAAACAAATTCATCCCCTACCGTTCGTAATATGACGTTTGTTTCCCAGGATACAACGGAAATCCGTAATCGAACTTGAACTATTGCCTGAGCTATACCACCAAGAGGACAAAGACTTCTAATATTCCAAAAACTCTTTGCTCATAATACTATTATAACCATTGAAGTAAATAAAACAATAGATTAGATTGATCTTAGAATCTTACGGGAGGAGCCTACTTATACTAGAAGAGATGTGGGGAGATGTGGAAAGGTTATTCAATGACACTAAATTAAGATAGATTAAGTGATCTTCCATTAGATGAAGTCTTCACTTAATACTTCTCATAACTCTCACATTACTCCTCACAATGTGAGAAATTCTAATCTTCTTCATCCGTTGCAAGCTTCATCTTGCAATCCAAGAAAAATAAATGAATTATCCAATCTTATATTCATTCAATTTCCATTCAATATCCTTTATCTTCCAACAATCCCCCACATGAATGGAAGTTGACCGAGACACAGAATACTTGGTGGTAAAACTCAACGTCTGAATCCTGCATAGGATGAGTAGGAGTTATCCTTTGAACTCTCCCTTGTGAAAGTATATTTACTTTACTAGCTGACCAGTAAACGCGATGTTCTTGAACTGTTCTGCCTTTTGCGTAAATGATGACATACCTCACACAGGCTTCTTCTTGACATATTTCAGTTCTCATGGTTATGTTCGTTATGGCCATGAACATACGCCTGGTTCTGCGAGAATTTCTAAGAATTGAGCCCATACAATTCTCTTAGAAGCGGCCCCACTTCTTTCTCACATAGGTGATTCTTTAACCAATAGTAGCCCGTTCTACTTCACTTCGTTCTCCGACGTATAAGAATCATTAAAAGCATAAAACTTATCCTTCATCTACGAGTATCACTGTTACATCATAGGAATGGATAATAGATAATCCCCACAATGATATAATCAAGTTTATACAACTAGGTTGTCCCATTGAACCCAGATCTTGGGATCTCCAGTCAACTAGGTTGGGTTTCCGTTGCATCAACTTATTCATTCAAATGCTTAAGTCCCATTCCTCTTGATGATTTTGCAACTAACTCTCTATTTAACCCTTTGGTTAACGGATCCGCTATATTATCCTTTGACTTTACGTAGTCAACAGAGATAATTCCAGTTGAGAGTAGTTGTCTTATGGTATTATGTCTACGACGTATATGTCTAGACTTACCATTATACATATTATTTTGTGTCCTTCCAATTGCAGATTGACTATCACAATGTATGCTGATAGCCGGCACCGGCTTTGGCCATCTTGGAATATCCTCTAGGAAGTAGCGTAGCCATTCCGCCTCTTCACCGCATTTATCCAAAGCTATAAACTCAGATTCCATAGTGGATTTTGCAATAACTGTCTGTTTAGAGGATTTCCATGATATAGCTGCACCTCCCAAGGTGAATATAAAACCACTTGTGGATTTTGAATTTTTTATATCAGATATCCAATTAGCATCGCTATATCCTTCAATAACTCCTGGATATCTGGTATAGTGTAGTCCATAATCACGAGTATATCTTAAGTACCTCAGTACTCGTACTATTCCTTTCCAGTGGTCAGCTCCTGGATTACTCGTGTATCTACTTAGTTTGCTAACTGCGTAGGCTATATCTGGTCTTGTACAACTCATCAAGTACATCAGACTGCCTATAACTCTTGCATATTCTACTTGAGAGATACCCTCGCCTCTATTCTTTGATAGATGTTGACTTGTATCGATCGATGTTCTAGCTGTGCTGGAATCATCTTTATTGAACTTCTCAAGAATCTTGTCAACATAATGTGACTGATTCAAGACTATTCCATCTGACCTTCTTGAAATTTTAATTCCAAGGATTACATCAGCTAAACCCATATCCTTCATGTCAAATCTTGAGTTTAACATGTTTTTAGTGGATTTAATCATTTTATTGTTGCTACCAACAATAAGAATATCATCAACGTAAAGACATACAATGACATATCCATTTTCATCGTCTTTGACATATACACATTTGTCACATTCGTTGATTTTAAATTCATTTTCTATCATGAAATAATCAAACTTAGCATGCCATTGTTTTGGTGCTTGTTTCAAGCCATACAGTGACTTCACCAATTTACACACTTTGTTTTCTTGCCTTGGTGCAGAAAACCCTTCAGGCTGATCCATATAGATTTCTTCTTCTAAATCTCCATTTAGAAAAGCCGTTTTCACATCCATTTGATGTACCTCTAGGTTTCGCAGTGCTGCAATTGCTAGTATCATCCTGATGGATGTTATTCTCGTTACTGGAGAATAAGTATCAAAGTAATCCAGACCTTCTCGTTGTCTGTAACCTTTTACGACTAATCTAGCCTTGTACTTGTCTATAGTTCCATCATCTTTCATTTTCCTTTTAAAAATCCATTTATATCCTAGTGGTTTACAATCCGAAGGAAGGTCCACTAGTTCCCAAGTATGGTTCTGCAAGATGGAATCTATCTCACTTTTAATAGCCTCTTTCCATTGAGGTCCTTCAGAAGAGTTCACAGCTTCTTTAAAGCTTTGAGGCTCGCTCTCTAGCATATAAGTCAGGAAATCCGGACCATAGGATTTTTCTGTCCTAACTCTTTTACTTCGCCTTGGCTCTATCTCTTCCTCATCTTGGTCATTGTTGACACGTGTCCGTTTAGAAGAACTCGTTTCCTCTTTGGACTTAAGCGGAAACACATCTTCAAAGAATGATGCGTTTCTTGACTCTATTATTGTGTCTTTGTGTATGTTTAATATTTTAGATTCATACACAATAAATCGATACGCACTACTGTTATGCGCATATCCAATGAAGATACAATCCACTGTTTTTGGACCTATCTTCACCTTTTTCGGTATAGGTATTGCTACTTTAGCCAAACACCCCCACACTCGTAGATATTTGTAAGAAGGTTTCCTTCCTTTCCATAACTCATATGGAGTATTTTCTTCGTTCTTTCGGGGCACCTAATTTAAAAGGTAATTAGCTGACAACACAGCTTCCCCCCACATGTTCTGTGGCAACCCAGAACTTAATAGCATTGCATTCATCATTTCTTTTAAGGTGCGATTTTTACGTTCTGCAACCCCATTTTGTTGAGGTGAGTAAGGTGCCGTAGTTTCATGTCTAATTCCATGTTTAGCACACAACTCCACAAATGGTGATTCATATTCACCTCCTCGATCACTTCTCAACGCCTTAATCTTTTTGTTGAGTTGATTCTCAACTTCATTCTTATAGAGAACAAATTTCTCTATGGCTTCATCTTTACTTCTAAGAAGATACACATAACAATACTTTGTGCTATCATCAATAAAAGTAATGAAGTACTTATTTCCACCACTTGTCTGTGTTGATTTTAAATCACATAAATCTGAATGTATTAGATCAAGTGGTTCGGAATTTCTTTCAATCGACTGAAATGACGACCTAGTCAATTTTGCTTCAACACAAGTTTCACACTTATGTTTAGAATCAATATGGAATGTTGGTATACTATTCAAGTTAATTAATTTACGCAAAGTATTATAATTAACATGTCCTATTCTACCATGCCACAAGTTGGAAGACTCAAGCAAATAAACGGAAGAGTTATTCAATTTATTAATATTTGGCTTAACAGCCATTACATTGAGCTTAAAAAGCCCATCAGTTACATAACCCTTTCCAACAAACATTCCACTCTTGGACAAAATCACTTTGTCTGACTCAAACACCATGCGAAAGCCATGCTTGTTCAACAACGATCCAGACACCAAGTTCTTACGGATCTCTGGCACATACAACACATTAGTCAGAGTCAATTCTTTCCCAGAAGTCATCTTCAGAATCACATTTCCTTTACCCTTGACCATCGAGGTA
Source organism: Vinca minor (assembly GCA_026122235.1). Lineage (NCBI taxonomy): Eukaryota > Viridiplantae > Streptophyta > Magnoliopsida > Gentianales > Apocynaceae > Vinca > Vinca minor. The sequence goes on from JAOCZM010000184.1 coordinate 133,405, forward strand.
GCTGAATTTCCCATGTACAACTTCTCTTCATTTTCTTTTTCCTCAAGTGTAGCGAACATTTCTGTGTTCGAGCAGACGTGACGGGTTGCACCAGTGTCAATCCACCATTCTTTTGGGTTTGAACCCACCAAATTTACTTCAGAAATGACTGCTACAAGGTTCATTTCAGCGTCATTATAGGTGTTGTGACCTATCACATTTGCCTCATTTATGTTGTTCCTCTTTGGCAATCTACAATCTGAGGACTTGTGACCAATTTTGTCACAATTGAAGCATTTTCCAGTGAACTTCTTTGAGACTCCTTTTGGTCCCAACTTTGACCTTTTCACAAACTTGATTTTCTTTCCTCTTGAGTTTTGGCCATGTTCAATAACATTAGCCTTAGCCACAGCCGGATTGAACTCACTTTTCTCGGATCCTCTATTGTCTTCCTCAATACGAAGCCTGACAACAAGATCTTCAATGTTCATTTCCTTACGTTTGTGCTTTAGGTAGTTTTTGAAATCTTTCCACGCTGGAGGTAGTTTTAGGGGTGAGCACCGAATTCGAATTGGCCAATTCGGTCAATTGAATTCGGTTTTTTCATTTTTTCATACCTAAAAAATCCGACCGAATTCAATTTCACCGAATTCGAATTGGCCGAATTGGTGAATTCGGAATTCGGTGCCGACCGAATTGGCCGAATTGGAGGGTATATTTTTTATTATATAATATATTTAATTATATAATAATAATATTTAATTATTAAAAAATCAATAATAATATTTAATTATACATATATAATTATATAATAATAATATTTAATTATTAAAAATTCAATAATTATATTTAATTATATAATAATAATATTTAATTATTAAAAAATTTGAATTCGAATTCGGCACACCAAATTCAAAAATAGTCAAACCAAATTCGTCCCAAATTCGACCAATTCGAATTCGGTCTTGACCGAATTACCGAATTCGAATTGCCAAATTGAATTCGAATTCGGTCGGAATTCGGCAAAAACCGAATTTGCTCACCCCTAGGTAGTTTCTCAATTATAGCCGCCACTTGGAAAGTTTCACTCAAACTCATCCCCTCGGCATGAATTTCGTGCAAGATTACTTGAAGCTCTTGTAATTGACTATGCACGGTTTTTGAGTCTACCATTTTATAGTCCAAGAAGCGACAATAAATTTCTTTGCACCCGCATCCTCGGTCTTATATTTATGTTCCAAGGACTCCCACAAATCTTTTGCCGTTTTCTGTGCGCAGTACACAATGTAGAGCGAATCTGACAAACCATTTAGAATGTAATTCCGGCATAGGAAATCAGAATGCTTCCAAGCTTCAACCGCACTGACAGCTTGGACATCTCCCTCACCCTCATTTAGTTTTGAGCCATTCTCAGTCAAGAACCTTGCAAGATTCAAAGTGGTTAGATAAAATAATATTTTTTGCTGCCACCTCTTGAAATTCACTCCAGTGAACTTCTCCGGTTTTTCTTCATGATTAACCGGAACCGTTACAGTCGCAGCTGTTACTGAAGCCACAACTTGGGGTATTTGAGCCACTACTTGGGCCTCATTCCCTCCAGTCGCTACATTAGATGCCATTTCTGAAACAAGTGGCAAATGATCAGTTTTCCTCTTCTCTGTTTTATAAATCGATTCAATGAAGAATTTGTTTTAAGATTGTTAATACTAATACAATAGTAAGAAATATATTTTTAACTTTAGAATCGATTTATAAAACAAAAATAGAATAGAAGAAGAAATAATTTATATATACGAAAAGTTACAATACCGAGGCCTGTGTAAACACAGTTTCCTTAAAACAAATTCGTCCCCTACCGTTCGTAATATGACGTTTGTTTCCCAGGATACAACGGAAATCCGTAAGCGAACTTGAACTACTGCCTGAGTTATACCACCAAGAGGACAAAGGCTTCTAATATTCCAAAAACTCTTTGCTCATAATAATATTATAACCATTGAAGTAAATAAAACAATAGATTAGATTGATCTTAGAATCTTACGGGAGGAGCCTACTTATACTAGAAGAGATGTGGGGAGATGTGGAAAGGTTATTCAATGACACTAAATTAAGATAGATTAAGTGATCTTCCATTAGATGAAGTCTTCACTTAATACTTCTCATAACTCTCACATTACTCCTCACAATGTGAGAAATTCTAATCTTCTTCATCCGTTGCAAGCTTCATCTTGCAATCCAAGGAAAATAAATGAATTATCCAATCTTATATTCATTCAATTTCCATTCAATATCCTTTATCTTCCAACAGTCGGCGCAGCTTGCCTAGTCAGAATCAGAGAGCATCGAGTTTTAATGGTGATGAAGAAGAGAAGAAAAGCCCTTTGGTTGGAGAGCCTTTGAGATACAATAGAATAAGGTGAGCAGCCTTGAGATGTAATTTTGTGGGATGATACAGAAACTGGGAAAGCTATTGGACGTCATTAGAAATATCCACCGTGTATGAATGAGACATAAAAGTTTTCAATAAGACTCCGGTAGAGAGTGTTTTCATAAAGGAGTGATGAATCATCCTTGGAGCAATGGTAAGAAGAATCATGTTTGAGAAAATTCTTATGTAATTTTTTTTTCTCGACTTGAGCATCTATAAATGTTTACTCCATTCACGAGAAAATTTATTATTGTAACCGATAATGCTATCACATTTTAACCTGTCTCAAATTTAAGATTATTGGTAGCTTGTTCTTCAGGGATATTAAATATCATGGAGTTTTTCTAGCCGAATTTTGGTCACTTTACTATTCCTGACTATAAAAGTTTTCTTTTGAACTTCTGGTTCAAACTCATTTGTTTGAGGATCAACATGAGATACAAATAATATCTCATTCGGCTATATATCTTATCCACATTACGTTGGGAAAAACACATAGAACAATCATCATAATTGATACCTAGCTAACATATAATTTATCTCTTTCGATGACCTATCTCAACACTTTTTAGCGGAGCAATATACATTAGCGTACATTATATTTTGAGAGAAAATCTTTTGATCCGTGACCATACACCAATTACGAAGAGGAAAATTATAAAACAATCATTGGCAAAATACGAACAAATATATAAATAATAATTCTCATTAAATTCAAGGCATTATATGGTTCTACAATACATTTACTATATGAACAACCTTCAAGATGCCCAACTTTTATTCTAAATGACATACAATTCCACTAATGTTATTAGGGCTAATAATATTGATGATAGAATCTAAAGATATGAGTTTATTAATTTATCCAAAAAATCGCAAACTTCAAATTGCGAGTTAATATACATATATGGATGCATCAACTAAAATTTACTCATCCCAAAATATTTTCAATCTCAATATTCTTAGTAGTAAGACAAATATAATTTCCTTGAAAATATGTGGGTAAATAGAATTCATTATTTAAGGAAACTTCTGGTTCCATAAAAAATATTTTCACGAATTCTTCATGATTTCGTATTTCTAATGATCCGAAATGATCATTGGTCATGGCAAATAATAATATTTTTGAACCAAGTAAGCTTCATGTTTAATCAATAATGTATCTGAATGCTAAAATTATTTGCTAGAATCATAATAATAAGGGAAAATGACCTGAATAATGCTCAAACTATTTAGCAATACACGATAAGATCCTACAACTTTTTTTACTTTTTAGTAGGTCCTAGAACAAATTTCGCCACTATTAAATAGTCCCACCATCATTGAAAGCGATCTTCATAAGAAAATCATCTTTGTGGAAATAATCTATCATATTGGCATATGACCTTTATGGTCAATTATATTTTCAAGAGTATTTAACCAACTAGCTGATCTTCAGGAGACTTTAATCGACTACTTCTACTAGAATTGTACAATATTATCTAAATTATAGACATTTATACTTTCAGTTGAAAGTGTGAAGAGTGATTATAATCCACTAGGTCATCCGAAGATTTTTATCTACTAGTTCTCATTTCAATTATGGTTATGCATGAACTTTTAACAAAGGAAGTTCTTTTTTAAATTTCTAATGAACTAACTTTTCTGAAGTTATCAATTAATTAGTTCTATTGGAACTTTTTCAATATGCGAACTCTTCTGCAGATTTTAAAGGCATGTGGTTAACCAAGATCTAAATATAATCTCAAAAATATAAATTCAAAAACTGTTGAAATAAAATTACAACTGAAAACTCTTGGTACATCTCCAAGAATATGGAATAAAAAGTACATTAAAGAAGAAAATAAAATACTTTTATTTTATTTCTATCACTTCAGATGATAATAATATATTCTTTGAGAATTGAGTTATTCTCTCTAATTTGGTCGTAAGGAATATCTCGTTCACATTAATGATCATGAGCAAATTCACTTTTATATAAACAATTGAAGGTTTTAGTCGCATTCACTTAAGGGGATGACATAATATTAATTCATAGAGTTTCACATATGTTTTATCGGTAATTCATCTCTTTTTTTCATCTCGCTGAAACATATGAGCAATCAACTTTGAGAAATCTTCTCTCTATTGCTACGCCAGGAGCGAAAGAGAGTCTTGAGAAAAGAAGAAATATCTTCTTTATAATTGGATCACCAACTTTCTCAACATGATTTTCATTGTGTAGAAATTCTAAAACTATATCATTATTTTGTGATCTTTAAGCCACAAGCCAGACTTTTGGTCAAATATTTTATGTTGTTTTTATAGGAACAATAAACTTTGCTCTCAGTGTAAGTAGTGAAAGCTGGAATACTGCTCATTGAATTCAAAGACTATGGTGGCTTTTATAGAGCCTTACAATTCTAATGTAAACGAACACAGAGAAAATCAAGGAAAACAAATCCTAACAAACTAGAATAATTCAACTCCTAGAAACTAGCTTATTCTTGCTGAAAGAAGAACAACTTCGACCTATTCTTCAGCTACACAGTAAACATTGCAGACTAAGTCAACAGTAACCCCAACAAACTCCTCCCCTTAAACTAGCATATGCTCAACCAGCATCAGTTTACTCCTAAAATCGCCGAACACCAGGCAAGCCTCTAAGCTTCACAAATTGATCCAATTTAATAGGTTCAGTCATTATGTCTGCCACTTGATCTAACTTCATAACCCTTTCACTTTACAAATTGCGAAGATAATGATATCTAACATCAATGTGTTTTGTCCTTCGATGCATAACTGGATTCCTAGATAACTTAATTGTTGAATTGTTATCACAAATAATGTTAATGCACTTACAACCTTTGACGCCTAATTCTTTCAAAATTCCTTTTAACTAGACGCAATGACACACACAGGAAGTGGCAGCTACATATTCAGCCTTAGTATATGAGAGAGTAACAATCTCTTGCTTTCTTGAACTCCAACAAATTGATGCTCCACTTAGTAGAAAGACATAGCCCAAAGTACTTTTTCTATCGTCCACATCTCGCACATAGTCGTTGTCTGTGTATCCCAGAAGATTCACATTCATTCTTCTCTTGTAAAACACTCTGAATTCCTATGTTCCTTTCAAGTACCTCAGTAACCTCTTAGCAATCATCATGTGTTCTTCTTTAGGCTCAGCCATATAACGTGAGATCAAACACACCACAAACATTAAGTTGGGACGAGTTACCGTTAGGTACAGTAAGCACCATACTAGTTGTTTGTACAACGTTGCATCAACACCCTTGCTGCTTTCCTTTGACAAAATAGTACCAGGAATTATTGGATTCTTGACGACATTGCAACTCCACATATTAAACATTTCCAAGACTTCCTTAGCATAATTCTTTTGGCACAAATGAATTCCATCTTTACTCTGATAGACTCCAACTCCAAGGTAAAACTTCATTTTGCCCAAGTCCGTCATCTCGAACTCCTTCTGCATTGACAACTTGAACTCTGTGCACATATGCTCATCATTTTCTGTATATATTAAGCCGTCAACATAAATACTTACCAACAACAAATTGTCTCCATTTTTATTCAAGAACAAGGTGTGATCATAGTTTCTTTTCTGAAACCCTTCATTCTTAAAGTAACTCTCAATTCTGCTAAACCAGGCTCTTGGGGATTGCTTTAAGCCATAGAGAGCCTTCTTCAGCCGGTACACCTTGTTTTCCTCTCCCTTTTTGACAAACCCTTCTGGTTGATCGATATATATCTCATCTTTAAATTCGCCGTACAAAAAAGAACTTTTAACGTCTAGCTGGTAGACACACCATCCACACTCAGCTGCTACTACCAAGAGAATCCTGATGGTATCCCAACGGGCCACTACGCATACACTTTATTGTAGTCTACTCCTGTTGTTTGTGAATACCCTTTGGGGACGAGTCTAGCTTTATATTTGTCCACATTTCCTTCTTCATTCAATTTTATTTTATAGACACGTTTAACACCAATTTGTTTCGTTTGATATGGCAGTTACACAAACTCCCAAGTCTGGTTTATCTCAATAGCTTGAATTTCAAGCTTCTTGGCCTCCCGCCTCTTCTCTTTCTTCACAGTTTCATTAATTATTACTGGATCATCATGGGAGATAAACAAGGCTCGATTTGCTTTTGGTTCTTCTTCTTCAGACGAGCCTTCACTGCTTTTGTAATCACGCATCCATCCAGGCTCTCTTCTCTCCCTTCTTGTTCGTTCCTCATGTTCTGGTACTGACTCCTCAGATTCAGGAAACACCTCTGGACTACCATCTTCAACTTCTTCATTTTCTTCATCAGTTTTTTCTCCTTCATACTCTTCTGTAACAACTTCGTCATCCCCCCAAGCAAGAACGTTCTGCCTTGACTCAGTTGCGCTCAAGTTCTAATACCATTTACCACATTCTTCAAATATGACATCCCTGCTTATGATTATTTTCTTCGTTACCGAATCATACAACCGATAAGCTTTGGATTCGTCATTGACTCCAAGCAAGATGCATCTGTGACTTCGATCGTCGAGCTTAAATCTCTTTTGTTCAGGGACGTGTACATGTGCAATAGAGCTGAAGACTCTAAAGTAGTCAACCTTTGGCTTTATTCCTGACCATCTTTCTACAGGTACCATGTCTTTTACTGCCTTTGTGAAACTTCGATTCAAGACATGAGTCATCAATATAGATGCCTCTAGCCATAGTGATCTCGGCATCTCCTTCTCAGACAACAAACATCGCACCATGTTCATGATGGTCAGGTTCCTTCTTTCTGCACTCTGTTTTGCTGTGGAGTGTCGCTGTCAGCTGTCGTCTTATGCCATGATCCTTGCAGAACTTGATGAATTTATTTGATGTAAATTCTCCCCCCTGTCAGTTCTTAGTCCGCATATAGATGTCTTTGCTTCTTTTTCAGTAAAACTTTTGAAGGTTTTGAACGTCTCAAAGGTTTCTGCCTTATCTGCAAGAAAATAGATCCAACTTTTTCGAGAGAAATTGTCTACAAACACCAACAGATACCTCTTACCACTATGAGATGTTGGAGTGATTGGTCAACATAGATCTCCATGAATTAACTCCAATTTCTCTGATGCCCTCCCGTCACTTTTCTTTGGAAATTTTCCTCGTTGTTATTTTCCCATGTTGCTTACCTTGCAAACCTTGGCTACTTCTTTCAGCTTTGGTAACCCTTTTACCATTTGTCTTTGCTGCATAATTTGGATGGACTTGTTATTTAAATGTCCATATCTCCTGTGCCAGAGATTTTCCAAGTCTTCTTCCTGCATCTTCAGGCAGCTATGAGGTTGTGGTTTCATCTTTTCATAGACCAAGAACATACGATTTATAGTCATTGATGTGTCTACTATTAAACCTCTTTGATGATGATAGATTCTGCAAGTACCTTCTTTAATTATAATCACCAAACGTTTCTCCTGTATTTGTCCTATGCTCAGTAAATTGTTGGCCAGATTTGGAACATAGTAGACGTCAGACACCGTTTGTGTAATTCCTTCTACTTCAAACCTGACACTGCCTTTTCCTTAAACCGCCATCCTCGAGCTGTTACCCAATCTGACAGAGTGCTTGAAGTTTTCATCGAGCTCAACAAACCAAGATTTGTCTCCTGTCATATGATTTGAACACCCAGAGTCAAGAAACCAAATGCCATTTCCTTCAGCTTTACTGACTTCTGTTTGCGCCATCAGGAGAAGTTCTTCCTCGTCGAACTCAGCATAGTTGACTCATTTTTCTAGACTTGAACATTCAAATTGATAATGTCCTTGCTTTCAGTTAATGGCTGCCCTATTGACGAAAGGTCTAGCTCTTTCCCGTCCTCTAAAATTGTTGCCTCTAAAGCCGTTGCTTCCTCTCTGAGGTGTGCCTCTACATCTTTCTCGTGCATTCCTTGGCTCGTTCTCCACCTGTTGAACTTGCTCTTCACTCCTCTTCTCAATCACCTTTTGTTCATGTACAAGTAAGGATACTTGCAATTCATCTACTGTGAGACAATCAATGTCTTTGGACTCTTCAATGGAGTATACCACAAAGTTGAAGTTGTTTGTTAAACTTGAAGTATTTTCTCAAAGATTTTGACATCGTTCATGTTTTCTCCGCAGTTCCTCATGTCATTGGAAGTAGACATGACTCTTGCGAAGTACTCAGACACACATTCTCCTGATTTCATCTCTAAAGTTTCGAATGTCCTGCGAAGCCGTTGCAGTTGTGCACGCTTCACTCTAGCACTTCCATGATACTTAGACTTTCATTGACTCCCATAGTTGCTTGGTTGTCTCCTTCTGAGTGATGTTCTTCAAGATGCTCTTATCTATGGACTGAAATAGATAGTTCTTTTCTTTGAAATCTTTGAGTGTTGCTTCGTCGAGTGCCTTCTGTTGTGTCGTGCTTGTGTCTTCGGTCCCCTTCAGTTCTTCAAAACCATGTTCGATGACGCTTCAGTACTCTTTGGAACGGAGGTGATTCTCCATAATTAAGCTCCAGTGATCATGTCTCCATCGAATTTCGGAACACATGGTGTTGTGAAGCTTCCTGAATCTGTTGCCATTTTCTTTCTTCTGTGTTTTTTCTCTCAAACACTCTCGCAGACTTTCCTTACTTCCTCTCCGTGTTTTTCTTCTCAAACACTCAATCTGTATGTCACTCTTATTAGGCCCCTTTCGGGCTTTGATACCAAATAAAGGAACAAGAAACTTTGCTCTCAGTTTCAGTAGTGAAAGTTGGAATACTGCTCATTGCATTCAAAGACTGTGGTGGCTTTTATAGAGCCTTACAATTCTAATCTAAACGAACACAGAGAAAATCAAGGAAAACATATCTTAACAAACTGGAATAATTCAACTCCTATAAACTAGCTTATTCTTGTTGGAAGAAGAACTACTTCGACCTATTCTTCAGCTACACAGTAAACGTTGCAGACTAAGTCAACAGTAACCCCAACAGTTTTACCTTTTTTAAAGGATAGTATAATGACAACCTTCAGGAAAGTTTTCTACAATAAGAAACCTTTATGAATTTATTGTTAATGACGTCTCAAAGACCCATCACAAAAGAATTTATGTATAATGAATAGAATAATAAAGCAATAAATTTTGATTTAAAAATAAATAAAGTACAACGATATTCTTGCTCTAATTATATTCTGGTGGTTTCGTGTTTATTTTACAACAATCTTCTGGTTGTTTAGCACAAGTAATAATAACGTTTAGCTTGCAATCATCTTATCATAGTTAGCTTAAATCATAATAATTGTATCTATCGTACAACTATCTCCTAGTGGTAATATATTTGTTTATATTATTTGAATTGGTCTATATTTAGCCTTCAAGATTCCCTAAACAATTTGACAGGAAGAAAATCATTATTAATGTTGTTTTCAAGATCCATTATATTAAATACGAATTTTAGATTGAAAATTCAAGATAAATAGATTTATCTATTCTGTCAATTTGATAAGTTCTTACTATTTTGATAAGTTCGCATTACGAAAAGCTTTCTATTTATAAAAAGGCATTTGAACTTCAATTAGTCATTTGAAAATCATGGTCTGTTTTGGATACATTTGTTTTTCACACAAAATCTGATATGAAAAAGATTTGTTGGGAAGAACGGGTTCTTTTGAGCATGAACAAAACTGTACTCCATCATTTCATTCAAACGCTCGCTACTCAAGTCATGAAAACCCCGTTCGACCCCTGAGCGTCCCTCGGGATGACGTCCGCTCTTCGAGATTCGCATGGGTACGAGGCTAGTCACCCGTACTTGGACTTCTTTCTCGACTGAGTTAGGACTTAAGCTTTGACGGATTCGAATCCAAGCCTGTGTGGTAACTACGGGACGGGGAAAGCTTTGGGCTGACCGTAATTTGGCCGCAAGTGCCCACAGTGCTCTTTCTTCTGATATAGGATGATTTGCCTGGGTTCGGAGTTCAACTTATGGCGATCGTTCTGGGACCCTAAGCTGGGCGGGTACCCCCAGTCTTTGGATGTCTCCTTTGAACCCGGTGGATAAAGTTGAAAAGAATATGATCAAGTGTACGGCAGGTATGATATATACTTGTTATTTTTAAATGTTCAAAACCACAATTTTTACGAATTTGCTAATTCATCGGGCATCTAGCTGTTGCGTTTGCTCTCCAATAGTAACTATTTTTATTGATGTCTACTTCATTATATATTATGGAACCATAACTTCAACAATTACTATGATAAGAGTTACATGAATTATTCTACTACATCTAAATGCTTTGAGATATTTATGTAGCTCTTTAATTTTATAAATATGTAACTATAATCATTAGCTTTAGAAAACTATTACAACAAACTATTAAACAATCTGAAAAGTTATAGCTTTAGGCGGAGATTTGAAAAGACACCTATATGGATTTTAGGAATATGGATCAAACAGAGATTACATATTACTTGGGCAAATTGGTGGATTTTGTCTCTAAACAATTTCATGTTTGATATAAGGTCCTTAAACATTATTTTTTAATTATTTTATGCTGAAACAATTTGTGATTGGTATATAAGGTACTTCGGTCCAAAAATAACAGTCAACTATAAATTAAAAAACAAAATTGAGTCAAATGATAGTTTAAGGGGAATTTATGGTATATTACTATAAGGCAAATTGGTGTCATAGGTCCAAAAACTATTTATATTTTGTGGTTATTGTACAAAAACTATTTTTTCTAAAAGTTCTGTCCAGAAATAATTTATGTTTGGTGCACTAGGTCCTCCCGTCAATATTTCCATCAGTCAACTGTTAAATTAAAATTTGAATATGGTCAACACAAAAAGTATCAGGGGTGTTTTTGGAATTTTGCTCATTAAACACACCCTTCCTTCAACGTACCCCTCCCCCTGTCCCATCTTTTTTGAACCACCCTAACCACCACCCCGCAATATCACACCTGCAGTACCATCGCCACCCAATACCACCACACCACCACCACCAAATCAATATCTTAAATATTCAGCCAATTTGTCAACAACCCTCTAGTAAAATTCCGTTTTCAAATGAATCCCAGTAAGAAATCCAAGTTAAACTCATCAAAATATTCTCTTTCAATGTCTTACTGGTTCAGATAAGAAAATTCTAAATTTTACAAAAATTACCAGTAAAATTACTTTAATTTCCTTCCCTTTAACTACCACACAGTCTTTTTAGCTAGGGCGCGGGGGGGTATACAGGATTCGATCCTACCATTTCCACTGGGGCAAGCATCCCATATACCACACAGTCTATTTAAATTTAAAGTTCCAAACTTTGGATGTGCTTGGACAAAGTTTGGTTTGGGTTTGGGTTTGGGTTTGGGTTTGGTCTGGTCTGGTCTCCCTTTTGGCGGGAAAATGCTCAAAATTTGGCCTCTAAAATTGGCGGGAGAAATTTAAATTCAAATTTTTTTTTTCAAACAATCGTCCAATTCCAAATTTTAGATTTGAATATCTCCCGACAATTTTGAAATTCAAAATTTGGAATTGAACGACTATTTGAAAAAAAAAAATTGAATTTGAATTGCTCCCGCCTATTTTAGAGGCCAAATTTTTAGCATTTCCCACCTAAAGTGAGACCAAACCCAAACCCAAACCCAAACCAAACCTTGTCCAAGCACACCCTTTACTGAAGAATTATCCTTCTCAAGAAAATCATAATAGGAAAACGCATACCCAGGAACAAAAGGGTACTTGGAGGAGCCCTCTTGAGATGATAAAGATCAGAGCAACATATCCTTGTATACAAAACCTCCAACCTCACATCTTTCTCCCCTGTAGCCTACATCAAAACCAATGATTTATTTACATTTCATTCAAGAAATTAAACAAGATAAATAATTTTTCTCGATTCCGAATTAAACGTCCACTTTCAATTTGGAACGGAAGGAGTATAAACAACCAAATTTTTTTCAATAATCATGAAGAAACACAAAATTTAAAAATTCTTAGCGTATATGAAGTTGTGTAGGAGAAGAGGGATACCTTCTTGAGAATTTGAAGGGAGAAAGAATCCAAGATGAATCATCTAGGTGCCCATCGAATTGTAATGTAATGTCCCCCCTTAATTCACACACTAAATATAGCAATTTAACAGTCAACCAACACAAGAATAAGAACAGAATACTTAATTATATTAAGGCTGCAAGCCACTTCAGTAATACCAAATCCAACAGCAAATAACAACTGTAAACATTAGCTACTGATCCATTACTATCTATACTCAAGCTACCATTAACAAGCAAGTAATAAACAAAATGGAAAATGAAACAAACTCAGTAGCTTCCTTCTGGATTGCAGTGAACTCCTTTAGTGAACCATCTGAGCAACATCCACAAAGCCATATTAGAACCAAAAAGAGAATAACAGAATAAGATGGATAGGGGATAAGAAAGTGATAAGGTCGAAGGAACTCACAGGGGGAATTTAGGCTTTACAACCCAACTGGTATATTTTTCTGAATATCTCTTCTCCTCAGCTGCTGCTCCTTCTTATACTTAGGGTTGGAATCCCTAGACTGAATCCTCTCCCTTCAATCCCCTTCTGCTGACAGTGTCAGAGGATCAACAGTGATCCTGGCAGCTCAGCTTCCCCTTTGAGCATTGTGGCACGCAGCAACCATAAACAAACTATTTTGGTCCCTTTATTTATAATTAAAGCTTCCCCCTCAAAACTCTGTCGTTTTGAGTTAGTAAGCCAGCTCAGCATAACTACTATTTAAAATACTATTAAAACTTCCCTCCTTAAGTTCATTCAAGACTTATTGACTTTCCTTCTTCACTTCAGAACATTACATTCCCCCTTTCTTGAAGCAAACCTTGTCCTCAAGGTTTAAATTCAGGAAACTGCTTCTGGATGAATTCAGCCTCCTCCCAGGTAGCATCTTCAACTGCTAGATTAGTCCATTGCACCAGCCACATCACAGCTGCCCTGTTCTGTTTCTTCAACAGCCTTCTATCTAAGATAGCTGCAGGAGCCACCTTAGGTTGCCCATCCTTTCCCATGTAAGGAAGATCCACTTGAGCTACTTTTCCTTCCCCAATTTTTTTCTTTAGCAGACTTACATGGAAAACTGGGTGTATAAGAGAGTGATCAGGCAGGTCCAACTTGTAGGCAACTATCCCTATCTTTTCCATAATCTGATATGGTCTATAGTACTTAGATGAGATTTTCAATTTTTTTCTAAGTGCCAAGGATGTCTGCCTATAGGGCTGCAGCTTCAAGTATACCCACTCTCCCACCTCAAAGCTCTTTTCTGTCCTCTTTTTGTCAGCATAGTACTTCATCCTTTCCTGAGCCTTTTGAATGTTTTCCTGTAGTATAGACTCCACTCCCCTCCTGTCCTCCAAGTAACTTCTGACTGCTTCATTGCTCCCAATCTGATAAGGCCCCATGGCTAAGGTAGGTGGCTTGTACCCATACAAAGCTTCAAAGGGTGTCATGCATATGGCTGTGTGGTAGGTGGTGTTATACCACCACTCATCCAGTGAAATCCAGTCCCTCCACTTATTTGGTCTGTGGCTACAAAAACATCTCAGATACATTTCTAGTGTCTGATTTACTCTTTCAGTCATTCCATCAGTCTGGGGATGATAAGAGGTTGACATAGCTAATTTGGTGCCCATTTCTTTGAACAAAGATTGCCAAAATACACTAGTAAATATCTTGTCCCTATCTGAAACTATGCTTTCCGGCAATCCATGCAGTTTGTATATGTGTTCCATATACATTTCAGCCACAGTCACTGCAGTATATGGGTGGGATATAGCTAGGAAGTGACTATACCTAGTCAACCTATCCACAATAACCAATATGACTTCCTTACCTCCAGATTTTGGAAGTCCTTCAATGAAGTCCATTGACACATGACTCCAGGCTTGTCTGGGAATAGGGAGAGATTGTAGCAGCCCAGGATAAGCTACCTTCTCTTCCTTGTTCCTTTGACAAGTGTCACAGCTTCTAATCCACTCCTGAATGTGTTGCTTCATAGCTGGCCAAAAAAAATATTGTTTGGCTCTCTGGTAGCTAGCTTGCATACCAGAGTGCCCTCCAAGTTGAGAGTTATGCAGTTCTTGTATGATCTTGTGTCTCAGTTCCTTCCCTGAACCAATATAGATCTTTTTATTTTTATATACTACCCCATTCTTGTATTCCCACTGCTCATTTGCTGCTGAGTTAAGGAGTAGCCCAGCAATGATCTTCTGAACCTCCTGATCTTCTTCATAACTGCTTACCACTTCCATCATCCAATTTGGAGTAACTGCTGAGATTGCATTTACTTCCTCTTTTCTGGAGAGTGCATCTGCCACTCTGTTGTCTACCCCCTTCTTGTATTGGATCTCAAAATCCAATCCAAGCAACTTAGATGTCCATTTTTGTTGAGCAACTGTTGTGACTCTTTGTTCCATCAAAAACTTAAGACTTTGGTGATCTGTCTTAATAATGAAATGAGTGCCCTCCAAATAGTGTCTCCATTTATTCACAGCAGATGCCAAATCTATCGGTTCCTTCTCATATACAGATAATTCCCTGTGCCTTGGTCCCAAAGCTTTACTGAGAAAAGCTATAGGTCTTTTCTCTTGCATTAAAACAGCCCCAATTCCCACATCTGAGGCATCAGTCTCCAGCACAAAAGTCTTGTTCCAATCAGGCATGATGAGCACAGGTGTAGTGCTCATTGCCCTTTTTAATTCTTCAAAGGCTTTTTCAGAATCTGCACTCCATTGAAATCCCCCCTTTTGCAACATCTTGCACAAAGGCTTACTGATTACACCATAACCTTTGACAAATTTTCTATAGTACCCTGTCAGCCCCAAAAAACCCCTTAGCTGAGTGATGTTCTTAGGCAAAGGCCATTATGTCATGTCTCTAATCTTGGAAGGATCAGCAGACACTCCTTCCCCACTTATGATATGGCCTAGGTATTCTACTTGTCTTTGAGCAAAGTGGCATTTGCTCATTTTAGCAAACAACTGATTCTCTTTGAGCACTTCTAACATGACTTTCAAGTGCTCTACATGTGATTTCAAATCAGTGCTGTAAACTAAAATATCATCAAAAAAAACAAGTATGAATCTCCTAAGGTATGGTGCAAATACCTTGTTCATCAAAGACTGAAAAGTGGCAGGACCATTAGTTAAGCCAAAAGGCATAACTAAAAACTCATACAAACTCATGTGTGTCCTAAAAGCAGTCTTAGTAACATCTTCTCTGTTAACTTTGATTTGGAAATAACCTGCCCTTAGGTCTATCTTGCTGAAATAAGTGGCTCCTTGTAGTTCATCAAGTAGTTCATCTATGATAGGTATAGGAAATTTATCTTTGATGGTAATGGAGTTGAGATTTCTGTAATCTACACAGAATCTCCATGTACCATCCTTCTTTTTCACCAAGAGAACAGGACTAGCAAACTGGCTGCTGCTAGGTTGGATTATTCCCTCCTCAAGCATTTCTTTTACCAACCTTTCTATCTCTCCTTTCTGAAAGTGGGGGTACCTATATGGCCTGATCTTGAAAGGTTGCCCCCCTTCTACCAAGTTGATCTTATGCTCATGACTCCTAGATGGAGGAAGGCCTTTAGGTTTCTCAAACACCACTTGGAATTCTTCTAACAACTGAGTGACTGCCAATGGATACTCACCTACATCATCTGTGGTTTCCATTGACATAAGTTGTCCATAAATCACTTGATCCCCCATTTCCAAAGATTTCATTATTGATTCTGTTGTAGCAGCCTCTATCCTCATCTTTTCCTTCTCACCTTGCAGTATGACCTCTTTTCCATTCTTTTTAAACAACAAACTGACTTCTATAAAATCAAAAAGAATGGGGCTATACTTGCTTAGCCAGTCAGTTCCCAAGATTATGTCACTGCTCCCTAAATGAAGTACCCTCAGGTCATAATTATAAGCCTCTTCTCCCATCTTCCACACCAGTTCTCTACACATACTGTTGCTCCTCATAGCCTCTCCATTAGCAACAGTTATTTTAACTGATCTGCTACTGATTTCCCTTAAGTTCAACTCCTTCACCACTTTACTATCAATAAAGCTACTGGTACTTCCAGTATCAATCAAAATGGACACTGATCTCTTCTTGATCATCCCAGGAATCCTGATGGTGCTGTTAGACAGCTTGCCAGTCATGGCATTCACTGAAATTTCAAGTTCCTCCTCTTCTACTTCCTTGTCTTCCTCCCCTTTACTATACAGCAGGAACTCCTCTTCACCTTCTTCCATTTCCAAATCCTCCACCACTACAATATTAAGTTCCTTCTTAGAGCAGACATGCCCTGGCAAAAACTTGTCACCACATTTATAGCAAAGTCCTTTTTCTCTCCTCATTTGATATTCAGTTTCTGACAACCTTTTGAAAGTCACAGGAGCTTTGGAATTGTATCTCCCTGCCACATTATTATTGTAAGGGTTGTTAGCTAAAAACTTAGGCCCATTATATTGCACCTTAGGAGTGGACAAAAGACTAGGAGACTTCTTAGCAGGTTTTGAAAGTGCATCAAGGGTCTTTTGTAAATGAAGGGCTTTCTCACACACATCTTCAAAAGTATTCAGCTCAAATACCTTTATCATATGCCTTAATTCATCTTTCAATCCCCCCATAAAAACTGAGATGTAGTATTCCTCATTTGCATGTGGCATCTGAGTCATTACTACTGATCTCAATTCCTCAAATCTGTCTATATATTCTTCTAAGTCCCCTTTCTGTTTAATCCTGCTAAAATCCTCTAAGAGTTGCCTTTCATCAGCCTCCCCAAATCTTTTGCAGACTGCTGAGGCAAAATGCTCCCAGTCTTCATTTGGGTGTGTTGCAACTCTTCCCCTACTCCATGTATATGCCCTATTTCTGAAATTCAGCTTAGTTAGGGTCACTTTCTCATTCTCCTCAACTTGATGTAGTTGGAAATAGTCCCTACACCTCCCCCTCCATTCTCTAGGCCCTGTCCCATCAAAAATAGGAAACTCCAGCCTTGGAGTCTTGTAATCTATCTTCCCTTCCCTCCTATTTCCCATGTGATGCCTAGGATGGCCAGTGTCAATGATAATAGGGGTGTTAGGAATGTTTCTTTCCCCAGTTACACCACTTCCCTGCCCAGCTTCATACTTCCCTTCCCTCAGCTCACTCCTCTTCATTTCAATGATAGCCATATTTAAGGAAGTCAGACTAGAGGTGATAGTGGCTAGCTGCCCCATCATCCCTTCTACCTGTTTGTGAAGAGTCTCTTGTCCTTTCCCTAATGACTCTATCAAATACTTCTGTTCCTTTTGGCTGAAAGACAGTTGGTCAGTAGCCCTCATCTGGGCCTCTAAGTGACCATGAATCTCCTTGTTATCATCTTCTAGTTTCCTCACAGAATCACTCTCTACTTGATCTTTAGATCCCCCCTCCTTAGATTGATTCCTAGTATTAGCCATTTCCACAGTCCTAAGGATGAACTGCTCTGATACCAATTGCAATGTCCCCCCTTAATTCACACACTAAATATAGCAATTTAACAATCAACCAACACAAGAATAAGAACAGAATACTTAATTATATTAAGGCTGCAAGCCACTTCAGTAATACCAAATCCAACAGCAAATAACAACTGTAAACATTAGCTACTGATCCATTACTATCTATACTCAAGCTACCATTAACAAGCAAGTAATAAACAAAACGGAAAATGAAACAAACTCAGTAGCTTCCTTCTGGACTGCAGTGAACTCCTTTAGTGAACCATCTGAGCAACATCCACAAAGCCATATTAGAACCAAAAAGAGAATAACAGAATAAGATGGATAGGGGATAAGAAAGTGATAAGGTCGAAGGAACTCACAGGGGGAATTTAGGCTTTACAACCCAACTGGTATATTTTTCTGAATATCTCTTCTCCTCAGCTGCTGCTCCTTCTTATACTTAGGGTTGGAATCCCTAGACTGAATCCTCTCCCTTCAATCCCCTTCTGCTGACAGTGTCAGAGGATCAACAGTGATCCTGGCAGCTCAGCTTCCCCTTTGAGCATTGTGGCACGCAGCAACCATAAACAAACTATTTTGGTCCCTTTATTTATAATTAAAGCTTCCCCCTCAAAACTCTGTCGTTTTGAGTTAGTAAGCCAGCTCAGCATAACTACTATTTAAAATACTATTAAAACTTCCCTCCTTAAGTTCATTCAAGACTTATTGACTTTCCTTCTTCACTTCAGAACATTACATGTAATTGTTGAATTCTATTGGTGTGAGTATTTGTTGAGAATTAAGGGTGGGAGAAGTTGATTGGGGCAGAAAACTATGATAAAATAGAGAAAAATTGGTTGTGGTGCCGCAGCGTTGAAGGTCGGAGGTAGGGCTGGCCGGTGTCGGTTGTAAAGCTGGCAATGGCTTTGAGAGTGGTTTAGGCGATGATGTGGGCATGGTGGTGAAGCTGGTGTGGGGTTGGGGGGAATAGTGGGGTAGGTCGGGAAGGATGTGTAAAATTCCAAAAATACCCGATAGTTTTTGTGTTGACAATGTTTAAATTTCAATTTAACAGTTTACTAATAAAAATATTGACGGAAGAATTTAGTGCACCAAACATAAATTATTTTTTGATGTAACTTTTTGAAAAAATAGTTTTTGTACAATAACCACAAAATATAAATAGTTTTTGGAACTGTGGTGTCAATTTTCCATTACTATAAAAATACACCCCACCATACCTCTACCCCACCAGCCACCCCTACCCCGCTCATTCTCCTTCTTCCTTCTTCCATTGTGACAAATTGCAGCAAACCAGAAATTCAAAGCTTTGAGATAATAAAATTCAGTTCAATTGAGATAAAACAATTTAGGAAGAATATCAAAACTTTGCCCAACCCAAATCTCTTAAATTCCGTTCAGATAAAATCAGAAACCAAAACATTCTAAATACAATCAAATCAAGATGAAATACTAAAACAGTTGGCGGTTGCATGAAATTGGGTTAGCAGAGGAAGAAAATACTTGTAGTAGAATGGAGAAGATGAAGATAAACGTTTTGATTATTTGGTGGAAAAGATAAAAAGATTTATTGGTTGTGCTTGGAAAACAGAGTGGAGCAGAGGGACTCCATCATCACTACTCCCAATCCTATGTTTACTCATTTTATGAGTTAAGTTCTAGTGGATTTTCAAGAATTGGAAGCAATTGAAGGTCTCCGATAGGAAAAATTCTGATATTGACCTGGGCTATATGTGAGGTTGTGGACCACTTGATACACAATCAATCACATCACCTCATTTGATTAAAAAACAAAAAACAATGCCTCATAAGGACCACCAAAAGGGGGAGTGTTTTTTTATTTTAATCAAAACTGTGATGTGGCTAAATGTGGATCAAGTGCTCCATGACCACTTGGTGGCCCAGATCCACAACAGAACTGATCCTCCGATAGTCATAGAGTTCATGGAATTCATGGCGAAAATGAAATCAACTTCATCTCTTGTACTCCATTGATGCAATTCAATGAGTTACCTATATTTTCCCACTATAGATATGTGGTACTTTTGGACTGTTTGATGTCAATTACAACTCATTACCTAAATTATGAGTTTAAATTTAATTTTGAAACTAGGATTTTGAAGGTTAATTTTTTATTTAACATTGGTAGCCATAGGATTTGAGGATGGTGAATTGCGGGTTCGGAGGATTTAAGGAGATCTGGGCTATGAGAGGGGGACTTCAACTTAGACTCAGAAAGGGTTGGGAGACTTGAGGAGATCTGGGCTGTGGTGACGCTCGACAATGGTAATCGACAACGGTGATGATTGGTGGGGAGGGCTTGTTTATTATCGTATCGAAAATGCCCCCTTCTACTTTGGGGTTGACCTGGTCATAATTTTTGTTTCACATTTGACTAACTGATTTTTTTTACGGAAGGACCTTAGGTACCAAATATAAATTGTTTCAGGATAAAATAATTAAAAAATAATGTTTAAGGACCTTATATCAATCTCGAAATTGTTTAGGGACAATCCACCAATTTGCCCATATTATTGTGATTTTTCAGTTTTTTTGGCATTCTCATTTAATATAACATTTACTATCATTTATTCAGACATATGAAAGGTCAAATGGAAATACATAACACAAGATCACATACCATATAATCCAAAATCAGCCAAGAATTCTCTCACAAAAAAACAAAAGATACCATCAAAACAAACATTATGGGGAAATCAAGACTTGAGTATAAAATAAGTTGTTCCATAACCATTCCAAAGACAAAAGCAAGAGAAGCAGTAACTTTCCGCAATATAAGATAAGTTGTTCCATATTGTATCTTTTCGGCGAGTTGTCGCGAAAGGTTTTAAACAGATTCATGGTATTGACTATGATGAGACATTTTCCCCTGTAGTTATGTTCAAATCCATTCGTATCTTCCTTGCTATAGCTGCATACTATGATTATGAAATCTGGCAAATGGATGTCAAAACAGCTTTCCTTAACGGAAACCTAGATGAGGACGTGTATATGATACAACCCGAAGGTTTTGTCGATCCAAAGAATGCCAATAAAGTATGTAAGCTATTAAAGTCAATTTATGGACTAAAGCAAGCTTCTAGAAGTTAGAATCGACGTTTTGACGAAGCCGTACGCGAGTTCAGGTTTTATCAAGAACGTTGATGAACCTTGTGTTTATAAGAAGTTTAGTGGAAACTCCGTGGTATTTATGATTTTGTATGTAGATGACATACTACTCATTGAGAATGACATTCCAACCTTGGAATCTGTAAAGGTCTGGTTGGGGCAATGTTTCTCTATGAAGGACTTAGGTGAAGCGAGCTTCATCTTAGGAGTCACAATCTATGGAGATAGATCACGTAGACTTATTGGCCTAAGTCAGAGTACTTATATAGACAAAGTGCTAAATCGGTTTAGCATGCAAGAGTCCAAAAAGGGCATTTGTCCTATATCACTTGGTACGGTTCTTTCAAGACAACAGTGTGCTAAGACACTGGATGAGAAAGAACACATGAGTGAGATTCCATATGCTTCGGCAATTTGATCTATCATGTGCCATGTTGTGTACTCTCCCTGATGTCTGGTATGCTTTGAGTATAACGAGCAGATACCAATCTACATACGGTGAACGTCATTGGATAGCCGTCAAGAACATCCTTAAGTACTTACGAAGGAATAAGGACACGTTCTTAATCTATGGTGGGGAAGACGAGCTCATTGTAAGTGGTTACACTGATGCTAGTTTCCAAACCGATATAGACGACTTTAGATCGCAATAGGGTTATGTGTATTGCCTAAACGGAGGTGATGTGAGCTGGCGGAGTTCAAAGAAAGAGACCGTTGCGGATTCTACAACCGAAGCCGAGGATATAACTGCATCCGATGCTACTAAGGAAGCCGTTTGCATCCGAAAGTTCATTACTGGACTTTGTGTGGTGCCTAGCATTTGGAATGCGATTGATCTCTATTGTGAAAACAATGGAGCCATATCTCAATTAAAGGAACCACGGTCTCACCAAATGTCCATACATATACTGCAGCGGTATCACCTAATCTGTGAGATCATTGATAGAGGAGATGTGAAGATTTACAAGGTTCACAAGGACGATAACATTGCCGACCCACTGACGAAGCCGCTGACACAACAGAAACATGATCTCCATACTTGTAGCATGTGTATTAGATACCAAGAGAACTGGTCTTAGAGATAGTTCTTATGTACAGTATACACTAAAAGGCAAGGTTGTTGTCTTTAGTGTAAGTGGGAGATAGTTGTATTTCTTTTCATGCGATGAAATATTAAGGCATGAATTCCATTATTATTGTTTTGAATACGGCTATGATTTTTGTATTAAAACATATAATAATGTCCTTAGATATTTATGTAATCGTTACATTGAACTATTCTAAAATGTCCCTAGTCAATAATTATTATGGAATTTAAGGAAAACAATAATGTGTGGAGACTAGTATGTGTTGTGATTAAATATAGAGATATTAAATCAAGCACATGGGTATTTGATACTGGACTGACCCTCTTATAAGAACATTTCATGGATTGTTGTATAAATATCATAATGAGTCTGTTTGCACCTAAATCCTTAGACTTGAGATCACACAAGATTTCCTGCTTGGCTAATGGTATACTTTGATGGTGTCAAACGCCGTCTGTAACTAGATGGGCAATAAAGACATTTGTTGGGTATATTTATGAACCATGTCAGGATGAGGTGTGATAGATAGAGGATCTGTCCCTCTTATACAACATGAGTGATATATTGAGCCCCTTGATTGAATGAGACTAATTTATGTCCATGAACAAGTGAATTAATATGAGATATTAATGTCATTTGATTAGTCTACTCGGGAATCAAGAAAGTGACTGATTGGACGGTACAAGTTTGACATACTCCGTGACTTGTGTTCAATCTAGATATCGAGGACAAAGGGATTAGTGCAAAATATCATATTCGTGGTTACTTAAATCACCGGGACTATTTATGAATTGAGAGTAGTGATGTGTTGCTAGATACCTCTCATTACTGTTGACAATTGTTGTCACGACCAACATTGCAAATATCTAAAGGGTCGCACACTATAATCATTGGATTGGGCTTGTTGGAGTTTACATTTGATATATGTGCTCAATTGAATTGGGAAGACTCAATTGTATTAGGCAAAAGACCCGGTCTGTCTCGGGTCAACAGAACTTTTTGTCACTCCGGTCGGCCGAGAACCATTTCTTCAGTCGACCGGACCAGTTGGACCAGGTCAAAACCGGTACATCTACATGTGTGAGAGAGTTTGTGGAGTGAGAGAGAAATAAGGGGAGAGTGGGGTGAGTGGGTAATTCCACTTACCCCACACTAGATGAAAATAGATTTCATTCTAAATTTTACACAAGTTTTGAAAATCTCTCTTTTTTCTCTCTACTCTAGCAGAACCAAGAGAAAGAAAAATACTGATTTTTCTTCTTGTTTTTACACATTCCCAAGAACACTTCAAGAGATAAAAAAAATCTGATTTTTCTAGTTCTTAGATTTCCGGTTTTCCTAAGTAGCCTATACTTCCGGGAAAAGTGTTTTTCCACCTTCGTAGTTATTAGACTAGCATATGAAACACGGAGTAACACGCTCAAGGTTGGTGTGTGGATACCAGTAGAGACAGAAGTCCTTTGGCTGTTGTTGGTGATTTTAGTAGCAGAATCCGGGAATCGTCGATTAGATCGACTTAAGGTATAATTTCAAAACACAGGATTCTGGTTCTTTCTCGTGAGTAGATCATTTAAAAGAATGTAATCCCGCGCTTTTTACTTCCGCTCCGTTTTGGGGATTACGAATTTTTCCTTCACATACTCGCGCGTTGCGCGGTTGTATTTCTAATTTTTGTAATCTAGATTTGCAAATCTTCTATACGAATGAATAATCATGATTACTACAACAAAATAAATTTGAATGAATCTTACATTTTCATCCAAAATCAAAGAATCAACACTCATTAAATCATCATGTTTCGGGCATTGAAAGTGTTCCATAATCTGATCACTCGAAGTCATATTCTCTTTTCTGTTTTGCTTTTTCCAAGTTCATTGAGATGCACATATGAAATCTTGATGTCCCCATAATGTTTGTTTTGATGATATCTTTTTTTGTGTGTGTGTGTGTGAGAGAATTCATGGCTGATTTTGGATTATTTGGTTGGTGATCTTGTGTTATGAGTTTCCACTTGACCTTTCATATAGCTGAATGAATGATAGTAAACAGGACTATTAAATTAAAATGCAAAAAACTGGAAAAATAGCAATAATATGCAACATATTTTTGATTCATATTCTTAAAATTAATATAGGTGTCTTTTCAAATATCCGCCTAGAATAATGCTTAATCATAAGCATGAATAAGAATGATGCAAGCCTTTTTAGAATTCCTATATACATGAATAAGAATTCATTTATTTTCTTGAAATATTAAATCCACTTTATGATGCAAGACTTTTAGAATTCCTATATACATGAATAAGAATTCATTTTTTTCTTGAAACATTAAATCTACTTCATGATGCAAGCCTTTTAGAATTCCTATATACATGAATAAGAATTCGATTGTTTTCTTAGAACAATTAATCTACTTCAAGATGCAAGCCTTTTAATGTTCTACTTCATGATGCAAGCCTTTTAGAATTCCTATATACATGAATAAGAATTCAGTTTTTTCTTGGAACATTAAATCTACTTAATAATGCAAGCCTTTTAGAATTCCTATATACATGAATAAGAATTCGATTATTTTCTTGGAACATTAAATCTACTTCATAATGCAAGCCTTTTAGAATTCCTATATACATTAAATATACTTTATGATGCAAGACTTTTAGAATTTATATATAAAAATTCAATTTTTTATTGGAACAATAAATCTATTTCATGATGCAAGCCTTTTTAGAATTCCTATATACATGAATAAGAATTCGGATATTTTTTTAGAACATTAAATCTACTTAATGATGCAAGCTTTTTAGAATTCCTATATATATTAATAAGAATTCAGTTTTTTCTTGGAATAATATTAAACAATTAAAAATATTCATAACATTATAGGATTTTAAAAGGTGATGAAAATTAATCAGTTAAAAAGGTTATGAAGTCTAAGAGTTTAGAATAATATTAAATAGTTAAAGATATTTTGAGTAAAAAATGCTATGAAGTCTAAGAGTTTCATAATGAGATCCATTAAATATATACTACATAAGCATATTATATTCCAATTCTCTAAAATTAATAGCATTATCTAAAGTTATCTCTCTTAGAATAGCTATATATATGGCTCATGAGTAATAGATAAACTACTATGACTAAATATTGAGTTTCATAGCTATCTAAATCTTCAATTTATGTTATTAGCTAATGGGGTATTGCATTTTAGAGAGTAATCAATTCTTAGATTGTCACATGCAAGTTTTTCATTGGAACGTGAATGAATCTATAGAATACCAAATATCGTCATCACAACCTTCTACCCAACTTGACCTAACTTTATACATTATAGATTTCTTAATTTCCTCAAAAGCCTAAACTTTGATTTATTTTAGTTCTATTTAGTTGCAGCTTTCCATTTACCCCCAAAACATTGCAGGTACCTTTCTAATTGAAAGGTATAGTGGAGAGCCAGGGCAGCTTTCCATTTACCCCAATAACATTCTGTGCAACGCACTGGCTTAATTTCCTAATAAATAAGGAAAACTAAAAAATACAAAAGGGAAGAGGAACTAAAGACGGTAGATGGCAGGACAAAAAAAGTCATAGTTGAAATACGCATGGCGTCATATGACACGACTAAAAAGCACATTCAAGTAGGCTCAGCATCTAAAAATATATCATAAGTTCAAACCCTGTATGTTTTTTTGGAAAGCATAATAACATGTGAAGACATAACAGTTCAAATTTAGTGTAGACCTAGGCAACCACTTTATCTCCGCAAGTGGAACTAAGGCCGTCCATCTTTCATAGATCAAAGGAATCATCTGCACGGGGTGATCTATACCTGCAACCATTCGTCATGCACAGGTTGGTAATATCTGTGTTGATGAATCAAACATCCGGCAGCGAAACCAATTCTGATAAAGCTAATATACATCGTTCATGTCGGAGATCAGTTATTTTCTACGAAATTGGGAAACAAAATGAAAAGAATTACATCGCTGAGAGCAGTAAAAGACAACCCAGAAGCATTGGATTAGCAACAGCCACTGGTTGATGCGTCGGTCTCTGGAGGTTTCTGCTTGAAGATGTTCTTTTTCACAAAAGCAGAGCCCTCAGCTAGTAGACTCGGTGTATCCAAAATCTGCATATCAACTTGATGTTAAATGCTGTGACTGATTAAAAGTAACAAATAGCAAATTTCTGAAAGAAGGCAGTCTTGGTGAGATAATTTATCCAAACATTTGTAAACTACAACTAAACTTGCAGCAGAATATATAACCTGGAAGCCAAAAAGCAATAGAATGGCCTCAAAGTTCAGCGGCACAAAAGTACCTATGATTAGGAATATGCACTATCTAAGTTCTGTTAAGAAAGGATGGGAAGATGTTCAATTCATCAATAACCGATCAGTGGATATAATTGAATGCACATACGAGACTTGTGCTATATTTAATATGCTGGACTCATGCAAAATGAAGATAAAATAAATGCCCAGAGGTGTTGGAAAATTCTCAATCCACTGCATTGACTCCTTACACAACCTACTCTCAACAACCCAGTAAGGCATTAGAAGATATTTCTTCCACCTTTTTACCACAATAATCTTATCGACAACCATGTTCGAAACACTGCCTGCATGTGTCAATTATTCCAGCGACGGGTGTACTAAGTCACTTGCATATGCAAGATAACAAAAAAACAGAAACCTACGCCTCATGTAACAATAAGCGTTGGCGGCAAAGGTATATCTGAGAACAAAAGTCCAAGATATATGGGCAAAAGACAAATCTTACTAGGTTGTTTGCCTTCTATTAAGTGATGAAGTTTTTGAGTGGTACAGTAGATGAAGCAGCAGAAATAAAACAATCATCTAGAATTTTTTAGTTTAGAATATTTTGTGCATGCCTACAACAACAACAAAGCCTTAATCCAAGTAATTAGGGTCGGCTACATGAATTAACAAAAGAATACAGTTTCATGCCTAATTTCATTTAATTTTGGTAGAAAACAAAACAGAACTTTCTACTTTGCCAGCTCTGATCTTGGCGTACTTCACTTATGAGTACAGTAACAAGACTTGAGAATCACACCAACTAAGGCTCTACCTGGACAAGGTTTGGTTTGGTCTCAAAATTGGTGGGAAAATACAAATTTTGACCTAGAAAATTGGCGGGAGAATTTCAAATTCAAATTTTTTCGATCAAATATTCATTGAAATTAAAATTTTTGAAAGAAATAAATTGAATTTGAATTGCTCCCGCCAATTTTCTTTCAAAAATTTCAATTTCAACGAATATTTGAACGAAAAATTTTGAAATTCTCCCGCCAATTTTCTAGGTCAAAATTTGAATTTTCCCACCAATTTTGAGACCAAACCCAAACCCAAACCAAACATTGTCCACGTAGAGCCCAAGTATTTGGCCAGGCCATTTGTGGTCAATCTTTTGTAGGCTCTTAATCATAAACAGACAAGTACAAACTCACTCGTGACTTTCGTACCTTTAGAACTAGTTCCTCAAAACACTGCTCCACATTAACTCGAGTTTTAGCACTGCATTCGATGAAGAGGCATCCGTAATCCCTTGCAAATTCTATTCCTTCCTTTTTGCTGACAACTCTTTCACTTTCCTGCTTAATGGATTGAAAAAAATAGCAGTTATTATAGTGTTCATAATCTTTCCTCAACAAAATATCAAATATCCAGGAAAAAAGACGAGAATTTAAACTCCAGCACACAAGGTGATCAGATAAGTATAAATTAGTAGGATTCAAAATACCTTGTCAACTTTGTTGCCAACAAGCATCTTTATGCAGTCTTGGTTTGTGGAGTAAAGATCAATTTCTTTAGCCCAAATATCAGATAGGTTTGTGAATGTCTCTCGCCTGGTCACATCATAAACTGTTCCAGCAGAGATGTCTTCAGTTGTCAGAAATTTTGAGGCAACGAAAAGGTAGAAAAAACAGTTAACATAGCTACGACACGGTTAACATAGCTACGACAGAAACCCGTAAAGGGCTAACGCAAAAGTAACAAACTCTCACGGCCGAGAAAAATCTGACATCCATAAGAGTAAATAGCAACAAATGGATGAAGTGATGGGGGAAAAGTACATTAATCTTGTCCGTGGCAATGAAAATCAATAGCCAGATGGAAGGAATCAACTCAAAACCAACTACATCAAAATAATAAATCAATATAAAAAAATCGAGAAAAAGAACATTTGAAGGTTTCTCTGTGATGAAAAGACGTATAAAAGGGGCACCTTAAGCGATACTAGTGTTACACAACAATCCAATTTCTGAAGCAAAGACACCATGCATGCAAGAAAGTCTACACTGTAAAACACCTTTCTGCACAGGTCCTTTAAATCTTTCAATTGTCATCCAAGTTTACTTTTCTAGCTTTAGGAAAAATGAGAATCCCAACCAGCAACCAACAACCAACAAAATTGAATTCAGGATTGACACTCAAATATTTTCTTATTCGGTCAAACCAAGATACTTAATTTGTTACTGAAGGAATAATTACTAGGTAAGCAGCAAAAACAGCTTCAGATTTGTACTGATAGTGAACAGCTAATGTGATTAAAGGTGTAACAAAACTAGATTGAGGCTTTTATGAGATTTGAAGCTGAAGGAAGAGCAAACACCAAAGTTTACTTGGTCATACCCATGATAACTCCTTGAGCACCTCTGTAATAAGAGCTAGTCAATGTCCTAAATCTTTCTTGCCCAGCTGCAAAATAAGAAATTAGAATTACTACAAGTAACATTTCACAAGGGCAAAACCACTTAGATTCAGGCGCTGCATTGCATTTTTCATTCTTTTTTATAGCCGTTTTATGTCATTAATATATCCATATGATGCCCTTTTTAGAAATTTCATTTAGCAGTACTTGGTATCACTTGCCAGCCAAAATAAAGAAAGGAATCCATCAAATTAGAATTGATAATAAACAGCCCAAACAATCTACAAGGCGAAAAAGAGGAAAGGCATAATATTACGACCTCCTAGAGATACTTTCATAAACTTTCGATCTGAGAAAATAAATCAATACCCATTCAGTCAACTTCGAAAAATGATGAAATTCACATCAGAAGAACAATGCAGGAAACCAACTTGTGGAATAAGATATAAAGAGAGTGCGATTTCTGCAGCGAAGAGCACCAAATGTGTGAAGAATGAAAAAATGATAAACATTCACATGCCAAAAATATCCAGAATAATAAACTCTAACAAGAATCAAGCCCAGTTTCTTCCTGTGCTTGAGGACACAAACTTGCAAATAAAATCGGAAGTTCAACTGGTACAGAAAGATTTCTCACCTCACCCAATAGAGTTCGAAATCTAATTGAAAACAACTACTCAATAACTCGCTTTGCAAAATAAGGGTCTTCCTTTTTTCCCATCTAACAATCGACAGAAGATTATATTGGAGACATGACATCAGGCTGAAGAAATAATAACCTAGAAAACAAGCAAAAGCACGCAAGAACTAACCCCTAATTTCTGTGAACTCATCTCAATGCCAGCAGTCAAAATATACAACAAATTTACTCTATCCAACTATTCTCCTATTTTTAAGAACACTGAAAGCCTTATCATTCCTCTCTTCACACTTGCAGAATATATTGGAGTACTTCAAACAATTTTGAGGCTACTTTAGATGAAATACTAACTTTCCTGAGCAAAGTACATAAACAAACAGGCGTCAAACAGACAACATCAAACCAACCATTCTGCTGTTTCAAATAAGAACCTTGTGCAATCAGACATCATTTGAGAGGTCAGAAAAGTAAGCACAATTGACGTTACTTGGAAATGAATAAGTTCAAAACCAGAGAAACTAGAGTTAACAAAAGGTACAATTTACATCATGAATAGAGACCCAAAACCAATATTGTAGGCAATGAAAAAAATTATCTAGATTAAGATTTTATTGTGCCTTGAGATGACGCATAATCGAACTTGAAAGGTGAAAACAAAACAAGATGCCAATGATCTGGATGATGATCATTTAACATCAGATTGCTATATATTATTAGGAATTTTTAATGCCTCCTAAATAATATTCAACCCTCTTTGCAAATGAAATATTGTTTGTTATAGTACCTGTATCCCAAATAGCAAGCTTCAACTTTTTCCCTCCAAGAGTAACGTACTTTACTTTGAAATCCACTCCTGCAGAAAAGATAAAATGACAATCAGCGACAATAAGGAAAAAGAAAAGGGGGAAAAATCACTGAAGCTAAACTGGCCTCCTTAACAAAAGAAACAAGATGTATCCAGGGTAAACCAAATTAGTGTTGTTCTGCATATAAAATGTCACGATTAATTTGACTGGATTAAAATCCATTTATAAAGACTGCTAGAAATAACCTAACATACATTCTTTTGACAATCTTCAACAATAAAAACAGAAAAACTTAAAAGGGAGATATTAAATCAGAACCACAGTATAATATCCCTTTGGGACACACGAATGCAGGAGTAGACCTTCTTGGCACTCAACACTGCTAGACTCTTTCTCAAAAGGAAGGTTACTCCGCTCCTTGCTAACAGCCCTATTCCTTTAGCTAATTGACTCGGGTATTCCCATTGCTTCAGGCTATGTTACTCGGACTCTCCGTTTAGTCGTGCCGTTCCGGTGTCGACAGGGTACGACGTTGGTATGAGTATGGGTACTTTGACATGGTCAACTGCGAATGAGTACTTTGACCAACTCTTGAAAGCTCATCGCCTCCATCGCTGGGACACCCATTGTTGCTGTCGCTGGATATCGAAGGTACGTCTATTGGAGATTGGAGTTTGGGCGGATGAAGGAGCTTGAACAAAATTCAAGCAATAAGTGAAGGGAAGATGGAATACAGAGAGGTATAGGAGTCAAACAAGGCATCGAATTGGCTGGTGATTTGAATATGTACTAGCTGCAAATTTGTTAGGAGGAAGAGAAGAAATTAGTGTTACGGAGAGGGAAAGACGATGGGGGGGGAGGAATAATGGGAGACGATTGGATTTTTTAAACTATTAATTAGCACATGGGGAGAGAATAATGGGAGACGGTTGAAATTTATTGTCGTATCCCCGATGCCGTATCCGAATTTGGGGAAGTGTCCCCGTATCCTTTATTTTAAATGTTTAAGTACCTGACACCTAAATACATACCCGTATCCGACACCCATACCCGAGTCCGAGTAACATAGGCTTCAGGTATTTGATTACCAAACCAACCGTTGTCACACATCTAGCTAGCGGGGTAGCGTACCTATATCCGCAAAGAATGGGCTTTGGCACTCAACTTTTGGGAAAACTCATTTTCGCACCTGTTTGCTTGTGAGCAGAGTCTCTTTCAAACTCATTGAGAGATAATCTATAAGTTACTTAGTGTGACACAGCTACCTAGGCCGACATGTGTATGTGTACAGGAATGGGTGCAGGAGCGACCCCCTGGTGCAGCAAAGTGGTAGGTTTTTATTAGGATTTAGTCTTTTCGAAAGAAAGTAGCTAGACGTGCTAGCATGCTAAGTAATAAACATGGGAAATAAAGCCTCATCGACATTTATATTCTGTAGATATAATGCAATATTATTTCGTTCAGATGCACACTTAGTGAAGGAAAATGCCAAGTGCCAAGAAGCTGCTTTAAAAATCATGCCTACAAGAAAGACGCACCAGAACCCGCAACATTTTGTAGTTTTTCTAAAAGTAAATAAGGAGACAGTCAGACAGATTATCTGCCTTGTCAGCAGCGAGGTGGCGCATAAAGCTCCCAAAGTACTATGCCTGTGGATTACCCATTTCTCTTAATACAAAAATATGCTCAAATACATCAAGAGAAGTATATATCCATCTTCTCAAACAAAATGATAAATAGAAGACCTAAAACTTTCAAGATTAAAGATCTGTTTAAACTAAAACCAAACTTTATATAAGAGTTAAGCGCAAGGAACACGAGTCCTATTTCCAAGCGTCCCTGCCATGACATGACATGACAGGAAAATGCACACCAAGTTGTGTGGCGGGAAAACAATGTCATCAAGTCCAAGTTTGAACTGAAAGGAATTGAGATGGGCCAGGCCAGCAACAAAGAATTTCCACATAAACCAGTTTTCAAACTTTTCACAGGGTTCAAGGAGTTCTATACTGTGAAGCATAGATGTATTAGTAGTTCCATGATCTAGTTTTTCTTACTTATTTATCTTGAATTCTTGATCTTTGCAAATAAAATCCAAAACATATTCCTGAAGAGGTTCCTCAATACTACAACACCGACATCAGTCAGTCATAGAACTACCATACCTCTCAACCGTCCTCTTTAATGTAAACATTGTCAAACTTCCATTGCATCGCATATTATTATCAAACCTCAGAACGACATTTGAAGTATCAGATAACATCTGATCCGTATCGCCAATTGGAAAAAATCATTATCCAAAACTTGAAACCTCTCAAGTGCTATCCGTAATGAAACTCAAGCTTTTAATTAATGATAACTAAACAGTAGACACATAAACAAAGATAATTTCTTTAGAACCAAAACTACAAAGCTGAAATGCAACCACTTAAATAAAGAATAAAATATTGATAAATTATCCATTTTTTTCAAAAATTCTGACAACCAAATGAGCAGAACACCACATAGAGACTCGAAAGAAAAAAAACATCAATGAAGTTACCAATAGTCGGGGAGAGATCGTCGAAGGTGTCTGAAGTAAAACTAAGCAAAAGACTACTCTTCCCAACTCCAGAATCACCAATTAGCAATAGTTTGAACAAACAATCAAACTCCTGTACCGCGGATGCCGAAGAAGACTCCATTTTCATGAAACCCTAATTTCATGAACAGAACAACAAAAATTCAAATTCACAAAAATCAGAACAAATTCAAGCCATAGTGACGCACAGAAAAGAGAATCACCTTCCTTATTGAAGATAATTATAGTATTGAATTTAATGAAATTTCGGGAAAACACGTAGAATCTTTGCGCGTGGAGATTGATGAGCAGATTAATTGAAGGGGGAAAAAAGAGTAAAGAAGATGTTGTAGAAAGATACAGAAAACCTTAGAGAAGGAACCGCCTTAAAATACAGAAGAATTATAGAATTTTAATAGATTGTAATCACATGATTTTAATGTAATTGATTTTAATAGAATTAATTTTAACATAATTTTAATTTAATGGATTTCAGTAGAATTTATAATTAAAAGATTTTACTTATGATTTTACTTATGATTTTAATAGATTGTAATTACATGATTCTATTATTATTCACTTGTAATATTTTTGTATTCTCCAACAAATTAACAGATTTCTTTTTCCTCTATGTGAAAAAAAAAAATCAAAATCTCCATTTCTTCTTCCTCTTATTGTTCAGGATATCCATATTTGAATTCTTTAATCAGGAAAAAAAATACTACACTCCTCAAGTCAGGAAAAAAAGTTCAAAATTTGCAAATATTGGATTAATCAAAAGCTTCTGAATTATTAATCCTACCAGAATACTTTAATCAGGATATACATCTTTTTTTTTAAATAAATACTACACTCCTCAAATCAGGAAATAAAAATTCAAATTTTGTAAATAATTGATTAATAAAAAGCCTCCAAATTATCAATCCTACCAGTTATTATTTCACTAGACTTTTAAACTTAAAAAAAATCTATTAAAATTCTAATTCAATACACCCCCTTAGTGTCCACGTTGCTTATCCAGCTGTCAATTTGTGGTGAGAACAGTAAATTCAATAATAGCTAAAACCTTTAATGACGTTTAACAATACAAAAATGATAAATGGTTCAAATTTGATTCAAGTTTTCTGGCACAATGAAAAAAAAACTGAAAAAAAAATGCAATAAGACATTTGTACCCTTACCTTTCAAACTTAACCAAAATGGAATTTTTTCAATGGATTCAAAATTCAACCTAATTAAACAAAAATATTGGGAATTGTATACACTTTTCATTAACATTCATTATACAAATTAACTATCTATAATCAAAAAAATTATTCTGATAAGAAAACAAAAAAGAACACCAAGAAGATGAAGATGAAGAATATTGATGAAATATCTAGTTTTTTTTTATAATTCTTTTACTTCATAAATCCTCCATTATATTTAACGGTCTCATCTCATCTGTTCCATATTCAAATTCTTATCTGAATCTTCAGCATCAAGAGTTATCTCTCATCTTGTGCAATCAAATGCCCTCATATCATAATCCCAATACGAACTCGGGTGTTTCTTCTCTAATGAATGCTCAAGTATCTTAAGGGAGTTCAGGAGTAAATCTTCATCGAGTTCCAGTCATTTGATCATGGTGCTTTTGTAGAGGCCAAATTGAAGTCTTCTGATCCTAAGAAATCAGACGTTCTTTCGCCTGCTCAACGAAATGACCTTCAGAACAAGATGACAAAATTTTTTTGCACATGTTGAATGAGGTAAGGCCGAAATCTTCTTAAATATTAAGCTATCAAATATATCAGACCTTTTAAAGGGGAATGGTCGCAATTTGTGGAATTTTACAACTTGAAATGTGGCGATTTAGTAATCTTCTTCTTGGTTGACGCATCAACTTTTCAAGTGATACACCAGCATGGTTCCAATGGTTTTCAAGAATTTTTACCCCTTCAAGCAGTGAATTATCGGATAATTATCATCGTCTAGTGAAGAAAGTGAAGATGATATGAAGAAAAAGACTGACTCTCGACTTGGACATCCAAGAAAAACAAATGAATCTAGTGAGAAATGCATATTTGACTCCGAAACTGGACCTTCAAAAAATTTCTCAAAATACAAAGAAATTGATAAATACGGTGATTTAATTATATATAATCACTCACTCTTAAATTAAATGTCTATTTTTTCCATACAAAAGAGAGTTGACATTCAATTATAGACCGAGGAGTATGTCACGAATCTTGCTTGTGTTATATGTGTATTTAGTTAAGGATCTTGCTTGGCTACTAGAATTATTGACTAAAATAGTTTTTTGGACCTTTTTGCCCTTATAGTTGGGTGAATCCCTTATACCAGTAAGGGGGTAAGATAGTCATTTAACACCCTCAATTTGGGGGTTTAGGGTTTCTATCCCCAAAATTCTAGGAGTAAATCATTTTCCTTTAGTTAATTAATGCATAGGGTGTGCTTGGACAGGGTTTGGCTTGAGATTGGTTTGGTTTGGTCTCACTTTTGGAGGAAAATGCCCAAAATTTGACCACTTAAAATAGTCGGAAAACATTCAAATTCAAATTTTTTTCTTCAAATAATTGTTCAATTCCAAATTTTGGCCTCTAATTTGAAAAGAAACTATGAAGCTTGCCGAAGAAGTGCTGTTATAGACTTCAAAGAAGAGAATCATTTCTACTTAATTTTTTCCATCTTGCCTCTCCAAAAAAACATCATTTTACTTGATGTTTTTCAACCACCTTGACTAAATCTTTAATTTTATAAACTTTTTCAAGCTTTTTTATTTTTTTTTTTTGGTGAATAAAAACTTCTTCAAGCTTGAATTAATGAACACTAATCCAGCATTTTCTTTAAGTTTCTTAGAACACTACTTCAGTAAAAAAAAATTGCGTCTTCTATCTTTCTTATGTTCTAAGACAAAAAAATTGCATTTTATCTTCATGCTGTTTTCTTCAAAAACCAAATTGCAACTCTGTCGGAATATTCTGCTAACGGCGAATCTCGACCAATTCATGTGTTGAGGATCACACGTAATGTCATTTTAGGGACAAAAATATCATTTTACAATAAGAATAAAAAATGAGAGAATAATCTAAGTAATTATTTCAATTGTAGTTATAAAATGTCGTTATAGAGTTTAAAAATAAAGACATCGACCGTTGATCATTTCTCAAGTTACCAATTAGTCATTTTAGGGCACAATTGTCATTTTACAATAAGAATCGAAATTGGTAGTATGTTTATGTAATTATTGCAATTGAATTTATAAAATGTCGTTACAACGTTTAAGAATAAAGACATTGACTAAGAATCGATGATTCAACCGTTTGATCATTTCTCAATTTACTAATTCGTCATTTCAGGAGTACAAATGTCATTTCTCAAGTTACCAATTAGTCATTTTAGGGGCACAATTGTCACTTTACAATAAGAGTCAAAATTGAGAGAATTGTCTAAGTAATTAATTTTAATTTAAGTTATAAAATGTGGTTATAGAATTTATTATTAAGAATCGTTGATTCGACCATTGACCATGTCTCAATTTAGTAATTTTAGGGGCACAACTATCATTTTACAATAAGCATCGAAATTGGTAGTATGTTTGTGTAATTATTGAAATTGAAGTTATAAAATGTCGTTACAATTGTGAATTGCTGATTCGACCGTTTGATCATTTCTCAATTTACTAATTCGTCATTGTATGGGCACAAATGTCATTTCACATAAAGAAGGTATGTTATATGTAATTATTACAATTGAAGCTATAAAATGTCGTTACATATTGTAAAAATACAGACATTAACTAAGAATCATTTATTCGACCGTTTGATCATTTTTCAATTTACTAATTCGTCATTGTATGGCCACAAATGTCATTTTACATAAAGAAAGTATGTTGTACGTAATTATTACAATTGAAGCTATAAAATGTCGTTACATATTGTAAAAATAAAGGCATTAACTAAGAATCGTTGATTCAACCGTTGATCATTTCTCAAGTTACCAATTAGTTGTTTTAGGGGCACAATTGTCATTTTACAATAAGAATCCAAATTGATAATATGTTTTATGTAATTATTACAATTGTGAAGTTATAAAATGTTGTTACATCGTTTAAAAATGAAGACATTGATTAAGAATCGTTGATTCGACCATTGATCATGTCTCAATTTACCAATTAGTCATTTTAGGGGCACTCATATCATTTTACATCAAGAAAGTATGTTTTATGTAAATACTGCAATTGAAGTTATAAAATCTCGTTACAAATTAGTCATTTTAGAGGTTCAATTGTCAATTTAAAATAAGAATATAAATTTAAAATAAATTTTGTAGGTTAGATTGAAAATTTATAAAAATGTTTGGTGAGTATATAGAATGAATTTTTTCTGATTGTTTTATCAGTTTGTCCCTATAAAATTATAATTTTCCTACCTTAAGTCCCTCAAGGATTGTGAATTGAATATCCTAAAGTCTTTATCATATAATAATATCTATAAAAAGTCACACAAGGTTTCGAACTTTTAGTCTACAATTCCCTTCTAAAACTTAAATATAATCACAATTTGAAATTTGCCAAAAAAGGAAAAAAATTGTTGGATATTTGTCTCTATTT
The DNA here is from genome assembly GCA_026122235.1 of Vinca minor. Taxonomy (NCBI): domain Eukaryota; kingdom Viridiplantae; phylum Streptophyta; class Magnoliopsida; order Gentianales; family Apocynaceae; genus Vinca; species Vinca minor. The sequence goes on from JAOCZM010000184.1 coordinate 170,814, forward strand.
TCAAGCAAAGGGAAAACATCGAGGTACAAAGGGAAACACAAAAGCTCCTATTGAACACCATATGGAGAGTAGGTACAAACCTTTTAAACGACGTTAATTTGTACAACTACGAATATTTATAGACTATTAGGAACGATACTCTTAATGTAGTAGTGGATTTGTTTCCACCTTTTATTTGAGGGTAGACAATGCCCCTCCATCCCTGTTTCTTGTTTCAATTCAATAAAAAGTATTTTTTCTAAAAAAAAAATAAAAAAATGAACCACAAAATCATAAAATAGTAAAAAAAAAAAAAAAAAAAAAAAGTAATGAATGATTGAATTAAAAAAAAAAAAAAGATGAATTGATGGGAAAAAGCTAGGGGTGAGCATCGATTTTGAAATCGGTAATTCGGTAGTTTGAAATCGGTTTTTTCGGTATTTTTTTTTTTGAAATTACCGACCGAATTCCGATTTACCGAATTGAATTTGGTGTGAATTCGGAATTCGGTCGGTTCACCGAATTACCGATTTGGTAGAGCCTATAAACATTTATAAGTAAAAGTAAATCGGTAGCTTTGAGAATTTCTGCAACATTCATCACCCAAATACCACTACTGCAATTTATAAACATTTACAAGTAAAACTTTCATTCAAATAATTCTAATACTGAAAAAAAAAACCTAGAATCCATAAACAAAATCCCTCCATTACACATTAAAATCAGTAATTTACATGAATCTACAACCATTCTCAGTTCATAGATCCCCACTCCAACCACTATCAATACGTTATTAGTTCAAAGATCAATTTTTTTCCCCCATTTTTTCGAAGTTCTCAAGCTTTTGAACAAAGTACCTGAACAACTGAACTTGATCTTAGACGGTAGCGGTGGTCTTAGGCGGTGATTCGACGGCAGCGGTGGTCTTAGGCGGCGTCGGTGGAGTAGGGGTGAACTGTGGTTTCTTCAGATGAGGGAGGGTTTCATTTTTTATTTTTTTTGCTAACGGGGGTTTCATTTTTGGTTGGAGAGAAAAGGCACTGCTCTCTTAGAAGAATTTTAGGAAAAGGGGCAGCTCAGGCTGCTGGGCTTTTTGGAGAGAAAAGTAGGGTTAGAAATTAGGTTTAGTTGGTAAGAGACTATTTATAGTGTACTTTTTTTTAGTATTTTTTAATCATGTTTTTTATTAATTTTTTTAAATTATAATTATATAATAAAAATAATTATATATATATTGAAATAATATTATATTACGAAATTGAATTCGAATTCGAATTCGGTAATACCGACCGAATTCACTAAAATCATATACCGAATTCGAATCGAATTCGAAGTTTTCGAATTCGGTTTTTACCGAATTACCGAATTGGTCCGAATTACCGAATTCGATTTACCGAATTCAAATCGAATTCGGTCGGTAAATCGGTTTTTACCGAATTTGCTCACCCCTATTGAACACCATATGGAGAGTAGGTACAAACCTTTTAAACGACGTTAATTTGTACAACTACGAATATTTATAGACTATTAGGAACGATACTCTTAATGTAGTAGTGGATTTGTTTCCACCTTTTATTTGAGGGTAGACAATGCCCCTCCATCCCTGTTTCTTGTTTCAATTCAATAAAAAGTATTTTTTCTAAAAAAAAAATAAAAAAATGAACCACAAAATCATAAAATAGTAAAAAAAAAAAAAAAAAAAAAAAGTAATGAATGATTGAATTAAAAAAAAAAAAAAGATGAATTGATGGGAAAAAGCTAGGGGTGAGCATCGATTTTGAAATCGGTAATTCGGTAGTTTGAAATCGGTTTTTTCGGTATTTTTTTTTTTGAAATTACCGACCGAATTCCGATTTACCGAATTGAATTTGGTGTGAATTCGGAATTCGGTCGGTTCACCGAATTACCGATTTGGTAGAGCCTATAAACATTTATAAGTAAAAGTAAATCGGTAGCTTTGAGAATTTCTGCAACATTCATCACCCAAATACCACTACTGCAATTTATAAACATTTACAAGTAAAACTTTCATTCAAATAATTCTAATACTGAAAAAAAAAACCTAGAATCCATAAACAAAATCCCTCCATTACACATTAAAATCAGTAATTTACATGAATCTACAACCATTCTCAGTTCATAGATCCCCACTCCAACCACTATCAATACGTTATTAGTTCAAAGATCAATTTTTTTCCCCCATTTTTTCGAAGTTCTCAAGCTTTTGAACAAAGTACCTGAACAACTGAACTTGATCTTAGACGGTAGCGGTGGTCTTAGGCGGTGATTCGACGGCAGCGGTGGTCTTAGGCGGCGTCGGTGGAGTAGGGGTGAACTGTGGTTTCTTCAGATGAGGGAGGGTTTCATTTTTTATTTTTTTTGCTAACGGGGGTTTCATTTTTGGTTGGAGAGAAAAGGCACTGCTCTCTTAGAAGAATTTTAGGAAAAGGGGCAGCTCAGGCTGCTGGGTTTTTTGGAGAGAAAAGTAGGGTTAGAAATTAGGTTTAGTTGGTAAGAGACTATTTATAGTGTACTTTTTTTTAGTATTTTTTAATCATGTTTTTTATTAATTTTTTTAAATTATAATTATATAATAAAAATAATTATATATATATTGAAATAATATTATATTACGAAATTGAATTCGAATTCGAATTCGGTAATACCGACCGAATTCACTAAAATCATATACCGAATTCGAATCGAATTCGAAGTTTTCGAATTCGGTTTTTACCGAATTACCGAATTGGTCCGAATTACCGAATTCGATTTACCGAATTCAAATCGAATTCGGTCGGTAAATCGGTTTTTACCGAATTTGCTCACCCCTATTGAACACCATATGGAGAGTAGGTACAAACCTTTTAAACGACGTTAATTTGTACAACTACGAATATTTATAGACTATTAGGAACGATACTCTTAATGTAGTAGTGGATTTGTTTCCACCTTTTATTTGAGGGTAGAAATACTTTTTATTGAATTGAAACAAGAAACAGGGATGGAGGGGCATTGTCTACCCTCAAATAAAAGGTGGAAACAAATCCACTACTACATTAAGAGTATCGTTCCTAATAGTCTATAAATATTCGTAGTTGTACAAATTAACGTCGTTTTAAAGGTTTCCACAAAATCAAATGATATTTTTTCCCTCCGGGCAGAAATTACCAAGTGACACTTCCGTTTTGACCTAGCTGGTTGTTTTTGCCTGAGACACATGAGTATTTACAACAAAATAATGAACTTTTGACAGAATATTAACCAAAATACGTGTACGCAAAATTACTCTGGAAAAACCGAATGTATTAATAAAATAAGAACAATGAAAAAAATAAATGAATCGTGTATGTCATAAATATATTGTTTACAAGAATTAAATAAAGCATATCTTATCTAAGGATTTGAAGGAGTATATCTACGTGGGTTTCTCCGGTTATCCCAGAGATAGTATGTGTGGCCGGTCCTGGTTCGCACAACACTACCATGCTCCGTCTCAACGAATACTGCCCCCTCGGTGTCGATCTGTAACACTACCATGTGGAGTCTGCTGATGTGTCTGGTCCAGGCCCAGGTTGTACGAGGGAGTTGCACCGAAGAATACTTCCTCCTGCCCAGATGAAGAGGGCCCAGCACCAGGATGACCTCCAAATTGAGTACCAGAAGTATATGTGCCAACGCTCGGATATAGGTAATCAAAATCAGTGGGGACATCGGGCTGAATCTCGAACGGAGTAGGAACCGTAGCAGGATGCTCGGACTGAGGAGGAGGATGTGTCGCTTGCTCGAACTGAGTCGCTTCTTGCTGTGTTTGCGACGTTCCCGCCTCACCGCCACGTTGTCTCTAGCGTCTAGCGGCAATATACTCCTGAGTAGCATGGCGATTCTTGTGAGTGCCCCGTCTCCCAACCATAGCCCTACCCGGAACACGCTCCATCGGCCGTATGGAAGGTTGCAGAATGGCAGCTGCAGCCACATCGGAAGCCCGCGATCTGCAAGACACCGACTTCCCAGCCGCTGCGAAGGCATCCCTGATCGTTTGTGCATCCCAGGTAATAGTGGCTTGTACTGCGCAACAGTTCGAGGGGCAAACTTCTCGAACTCTTGCAGCATCAACCTGTTCGACTCCTCCTGCAACATAATATTAAAATTAGTATATTCAGGATAAAAAATTAACTTACGAAGAAAACGAAAAGAATAAAACTTACCAAAATGTCGTCTGCTGTAGCGGCGGATTCAATACCCATCGGGAGTGGCCTGGGATCCCGAGTTTGGGGGTCCGTGATACGCTGAACGGTAATGCGATTGTACCAATCCATGTACTCGCGGGTTGGTGCAATAACATTACCGATGGCGGGAGCAGCGCCAGCCATGGCATCCACGCGTAAATCCCACAATGCAATGTAATCGCGTGGACTTTTTCCCAATTCCTTGACGCTATTGCCTTCAACCTGTGGAGGTCTTGGCCCTCTTTAGTGCCCTCTGTCACTGCCGGGATTGGTACTACCTGCTGGAACCCGAATTGACGCATGACCCTGTCAGGCAGGTGGTACTCAACCATCTCGAAGCATACGAGGGCGGTAAGGGATCGACAATTCATTAAAAAGTCTTCATCCCTAGACGCCCTCTCTGCGTAGACGGAATCAGGGTACGGCCTCCACATGAACTGCACAAAATATAATTGTCAGTGTACAACAATTTAGATAATAAAAAAAATAATTTATTTAATATTATATATACAAGAAAATCGAATTTAACTTACCCCCTGATACGGGACCAAGCCAAGGGCAGCCCTACTTAAAAGATCCACTTGTCAACATTCAAGTACCGATGACAAGATCAAGAACAAGAAGGACTTTAGAGAATATTGCAACGATGATCCGAGACATTAAAGTTAAAGAGGAAGTGAAATTTCAACTAGAAGATGATGACAAAGTCAACTTCTTAACTTTGAAGAATATACAATTTGGCCCAAAGAAGCAAAGTGGCTAAAAAGGGCATTTTAGTCTTTTTACACATTAAAGTCTATTCTAGCCTATTCTAGACTATTCTAGATTTTAATTATTTTCAGCAATGTTATTTACTTTAATTCTAGGTGTGTGTAGCCTAAGTGCTATAATAAAGGACATGTTGTCCAAATGTTGGTTAGTTAGTTATTAAAGAGTCCTCATACTTCAAGGACTCTTCATTAGTTTGTTAGTCTAAACCGCATAGGTACAAGATTATAGGACATGTTGTCTATTATCTTGTTTAAGTGTTTTACTTGATAGCAAGTTGTTTTACAAGAGTCCTACTTCTTCAAGGACTCTTCCTTTTATTTGTTGTAACCGAAATCTCACTCTATTTAAGGGAGATTTCGGCCACCTTTATTCTTACGTTAGATATATTGATATTTTGGTAAGGTTATTCCTTAGCTTCTCGTGTTAGAACTTCTAAGTAGAAATTCATTCATTCTTGAGTTACTGTATCAACAAGAATAATTTCTCTTGTTGTGGTGTTTCAGCCTCCATTGTTAATTAGCCATCCTTAGCGTTGCGTTGATTAAATTCTCTTAGAAACTAGTTCGAGAATTGAAGAAAGATCGGGCTCAAATTCAAGGTTGAACTCTTTGGTACTTAGTACCATTCGGTTCTTCATCACAAGCTGTTCGCGAAACACCAACAGCTGCGCTTTGGGGGCGTTGCGGAAACTCCGGGGGACATTCTACCTAGCCTCGTGCGGTCTACCTTCGGCGGGGATCTCATCTGGTATTTGGCCTCGGTTCGCCGGACGGAGAAATGAAATACGCTCCCACGCCCCCAACTGATAAAAAACAAAATAATTCGATTATTAAATATTTAAATCACAAATTCACATTACAATTTAATTAAAATTTAAATAAATTGGACAAGCAACACCCGACGATGTCCTGCGAGTCAGCCATGCACGAGATGCACATCTGGCGGTACAAATGTGCGATTACACCGCTGGCCCATGAATGCCCGTCAAGCTCTAGGGGATCACTAAGGAGGAGTAGATATCGCAAATTCACCCGGGAGCCTGACTTATCGGGGAAAAGGAAACTACCAATCAATATCAAGATCAGAGCCCTAACCCTCTCCTCTACCTGGCGGTCGGTAGCATCATCACCTAGAGGCTCACTAATGTGGGCAAAAACCTCCACAAGCTGCAAACTGTTTCCCTTGATTGCCGCCTCGGTGGGTCAAAATCCTAAAAGATCGAACACGCGTTCAATCCATCCGTCCTTTGAATGATTGTAAGATGCGTCCAACGACACTACGTGGCCCCTGGTAGGTAGTCCTAGAAGACATCCTACGTCCTCTAGTGTGATGGTCGCCTCCCCGCAACGTAGGTGGAACGTGTGGGTCTCCGGGCGCCATCTCTCAACTAATGCAGTCACGAGAGCGTGATCTACATTCATATTACCTAATCTACAGCATCCCCCAAACCCTACTAGGTCGATTAGGTTTAACACTCTACGGTTGGTTTCTCTAGTATAGGCAGCGTAAAAGTTACCCGAACTCGTAATATCCTTTAACGGGTCGTTCAGGGTCTCTTCCCCGTGCCATATTCCTAAAGATCTATGAGACGGTTGTTAGTTCAAAACCGAGGGATCAAAAGGTCCGGGATGAAGATGAGCGGGAATGGCTATCTATATAAAAAGAAAAACAATACACATACAATTTATCAGAAAAAATAAATGTAATATCTGCAGTTCTACTTTTGCCTTAAATTCACACAATACATAAAATTACCAAATTGACAATTTTACAAATTAACAAATGCCCTAAAATAAAAAATGCTATAAGTGTAAATCCACACAATCACAACTTCACAAATTCCAACATTAAAAATTCACAAATTACCCAATCAACAAAAATACCCTAAATTCATAAATGACCTAAATTCAAAAATACCCAAATTCAACAAAATCCATAAATTATTTACAAAATCATCAAATTACTCTGATTTTCTAAACATAATTAGTGTATTCATAGTTAAACTCAACAAATAATTTACTATTTTTCCAAAAAAAAATTCAAATTCAAATTTAATTTTTTACCTCACAAATTGAGAGTTGAAAGAGGAAGAAGTTGATAGAGTATGAGGCAGCTGCGACGGCGGCGGTCGTGGGCAGGGGGCGGCGGGAAGCGGCAGGCGGCGGGACAACAAAGAATTCAAGGGGGTGGGTTTTTTTTTTCCTTTGTAAAAATTACGGGAGGAAAGAAAGGAATGGGATTTAAATCGGCTCAATGGGAACGGAAGTGGGACTTCCGTCCCTGAGCAAAACGGAAATCCCACTTCCGTTCCCAATCAAATCCACGTTAGCCAGCGTTTAACTTCCGTCCCCGAGCAAAACGGAAGTCCCACTTCCGTTTCGAACCGGGAACGGAACGGGGACTTCCGTTCTGGCCAGAAATGTTGGTCCAGCTTTTTTAAATGCCATGTTTTGGGCTTTCTACAAAAACACTGCCAGTCTAATGCAAAGCCCCGAAAAAATGGAGGGAAACTTTGCTAAATATTTATCTCTATTTTCCCTCCTAATTTACCAATGCCCTTAATGGTAATTTTACATTCCCATAATCATTTGAGCCAAGTTTTTTATTCATTTTCTTGAGCTATTTATCACTACTCTCAACAATATTGTAAACGACAATTAATCATGTGTATCCGTGTATATTTTTATTCTTGTACTCAATTACTCACAATTAATCATGTGTATAATTAATTAGAAGAAATGTCAACATGACGAATTTTAAGTGGTTGGGCAGAGAAATTTGAACATACACAGATACAAACGTTTTCACCCATTGTAAACACTTCATCCTTCCATATCTACAAAGTTTTAACATTTGAGTTTTTCACCAAAATTAAGAATTTAATAAGTCAACAAAAATTGGAACAAAATGACAATTATACCCCTTATTTATCTTATTAAAGATTTTGTTTTTGGTGAAATATCTTATTAAAGATTAGTTATCAATTTTTACAACTCTCAAATTTAATTTCTCTATTTTCCTCTTAGTTACCATACTTTATTGGAAATATACAAATTCTCTTAGTTACTAAGACTCATTTAATATTACAATTAAGAAAAAATTCGCCAACAGTTCATGGTCTTCACTTCAGTTTTGAAATTTGGATAAATTGACAAAGGAGTTGTGGTTGTAAAATGGCAATATTGGAAAAAAACATTTACTATCTATTAATAATCTAAATGTTAGAAGTATTTTGAGCAAAAATGAAAAGTAAAAGTGAAAAGAAAAAATGAAAAGCCCAAATGTTAAAGTTATTTAGATATGGAGAGAGTACCTTTTACTTTGAAAATTTATATTAACATACCTTGAGCAAGGCTTTGAGATAATCATTTCTTGGAACAAAATGTTATCGAGTTGTCTCGACGTAATTTCTGTTATTTATTTGCTTTCTATGTTATTAAAATGAACTGTAAACTCTAAGGGCTAATGTGATCAATCTTATTTTAATGATAACATATCATTGGTAGTTCTAATGTTTGTGTGAGAATGTTCTTAATGATAGGATCATTATCACTCATACCGACATTGATGATATGGTAAGTTAGCTCCTTGTGTACATCAAAGTCAACATCCTACACACAAGAGGAAGCTACACTTTGCAATACTCCATGTCACAAGCTTGAAGTCAATCCACTTGCCATGGAAGTATTTGCAAAGTCAAGAAGAAGGAAGATCAACAAGTTAAGAGCTACTCAATCAAAATGAAGAATCAAGCGGTATGCTCCTTAACAAGAAGAAGTGATGAAGTCCAATACTCTACAACATCAAGATTGCTATAGGACTTCACCACATCAAAGAAGAAGTTGATCAAAGGCTTCAAGTCAAAGCTTCAAGATATACAACTACAAGACTTGAAGACCTTAGGAAGATTAGTCTATACTTTATAGATAGATCTTTGTGACTAATCTTACCTTTGAGAATACTAGGATATAGATTGTTTAAAACTCAACCATGCATGTTTTCAAAACCACATGGTTTACATTTTTTCAAATCTTTGAAAAGATTTTTGAAAACTTAGATAAGTGTTGGTTAATGCCTAAGTTCTTTAAAATGTGTTTTATATCTTCACAAAACACTTAGGCATGAGTTTGAGAACATTGAGAAGTTGACTAAATGGAAAAACTACTTTAGGACTTCACTCCGATCGACCTAACCTTGGTTCAGGCGACCTGATGAAGTTCGGTTGACCGACATATGTTATCCGGTCGATCGAGGTTGTTTTTGTCCTTAGTCAGGATTTTAATGTTCCAAATCTCCAATGGCTTTATTCTCTTGAACAACCTTGCTATAGGTTGGTCGACCGAGTTATGCTTCAGAAGATCGGACCACATTTTCGGTCCACCGAGATGAGAACGGAGGCCTTGTATTCTTTACTTCGGAGGCACTTCGGACGACGTACTTCTTAGTCCAGTCGACCGAAGATGTCAAATTCAGGCAAAAAATATAGCCGTTGAAACTCATTTTGCTAGGGTATTTTTACCCTATATACTTAGATAAGTGTTGGTTAATGCCTAAGTTATTTAAAATGTGTTTTATATCTTTACAAAACACTTAGGCATGAGTTTGAAAACATTGAGAAGTTGACAAAATGGAAAAACTACTTTAGGACTTCACTCCGATCGACCTAACCTTGGTTCAGGCTACCTGATGAAGTTCGGTCGACCGACATATGTTGTTCGGTCGACCGAGGTTGTTTTTGTCCTTAGTCAGGTTTTTAATGTTCCCAATCTCCAATGACTATACATTCTCTTGAACAACCTTGCTATAGGTTGGTCGACCGAGCTATGCTTCAGAAGATCGGACCACATCTTCGGTCCACCGAGATGAGAACGGAGGCCTTGTATTCTTTACTTCGGAGGCACTTCGGACGACCTACTTCTTAGTCCGGTCGACCGAAGCTGTCAAATCCAGGCAAAAAATATAGCCGTTGTAACTCATTTTGCTTGGGTATTTTTACCATATATAAAGCTTCTAAAGCTGAATTTTCATAACTAACCAAGCCATAAAAGGGCATATGTTATACACTTCATAAACAAGCAATCAAACACTTTCTAGAGATTTAATCTTCATATCCATTTCAAAATACATTCTTTTGAGTTGAGCTTTAACATATCATATCTCTTCTAGCACTACAAGAAAACAGTTAAATAGTGACTGCCGTTACCGTCGGCATTCGGTCGCTATTCAAGTTTACCGACCGATTGCCGACCGAATAGAGTGGTTGTGTATTTATCGTCGCTAAGCCATTTACCGACTGATTACCGACCGTTATTAGAGCGACCGATTATTCCGTCGCTATATTACGATGGAAAGGCAACCGACTAGAATACTTGGTTGACTTTTTAACATTGACTTATACCGACCGACGGCCGACGGAATAAGTACCGACCAAATGAGACGACAAAATACCAACAGAATGGGACGACCTAATACCGACGGTAATTACGCGACCGAGTACCGACCGATAATGACGCGATCGATTACCGACCGATAATTACGGAAAATACTTCGACAGAATACCGATTAGATATTCCGTCGGTTAAATGTGACGGAATAGCCACCGACTAGAATTTATTTAAGCTAATAGCAACCGTTATTCCGTCACCAACTTGTTTTGAATTTTAAAAAATAAATCTGAAATATAATTAAATCTCTATATAAAAAACTGCATATGAAACAGAAAATCCAAAACAGCAATACAAACCAAAAACAATATCCAAAAAATCCCAAATAACAAACATAATGAATACAACCCAAAAATAACATTACATAACCAATGATCTCACTAAAACCACAAGTTTACACTTCTTATTTACATTACAACAATAAAAAAATACAATTCTTATTTACATTACAACAATCAAAGCCTACAATTCTTATTTAAATTACAACAATCAAAGAATGCACTTCTAATTTACATTACAACAAGCAAAGTGTGCACTTATTATTTAGATTACAACACAACCAAAGTTTACATTTCTCTAATACTCTTTTCTTCTATGAGTTGAAACCTGAAAATTCAAGAATAAAATTAACATTTCAAATACGTCAATTAATTTATGGTCATAAAGTACTAAAAATAACACAACAAATATTACTTATCTTCAATATGTGGAAGTAAAAAAATCTAGTTGTGAAGCGTGAAAGAGATTAATAATACGAGAAATAAAGGTTACAATAAAAGAAGAGTTAAAAATTTATACTTGTATTTTTGCTATTCATAATCATCCTCCGACATGATTTCATCCTCTTCTTCAGAATTGTCATCACCCGACATGATTTCATCCTCATCCTCATCTTCATCAACACGACTCGTATCGGTCACAAGGACAACTTCAAATTCCCCTAACCGGTGTGTAAGTTGACCAACTTCAGTAATAGTTGGATCAATACGACTGGTCTTCTCCTCGCGTACTTCCTCCTGATACGATACCAGAACACCAAGAACGTCAAATAGACGTTGTTTGGAACGACAAACAGCCAACCAATCAGCTCTAGATGTTGTCTTACTACCCGGATAAGGTGTGTAGTAGACTTGTTGACATTGGGAAGCAAATACAAAGGGATCGTAACCCTGGTACGTTCTTTTCCTATGGATTTCTACAAGTTTATATTGAGGATGCACCCTAAGACCTCGATTTGGAGTAGAATCAAACCAGTCGCATTTGAAAAGAAATATTTTTTGGTGAGGTACTCCAGCAAGTTCAACTTCAATGACCTGCTTTAACTCTCCGTAATAATCTCCTTTAACCCATAACCCGCTGTTTGTCGTTCCTTTTCCTTCGTTGTGGGCTTTTGTGTGAAATCTATAACCGTTAACAACGTAACCGGTGTTTGACATCACTCTCCTTGACGGGCCCCATGACAGATTTTTCAACAACATTTCAGAATGTTGCGGAAGGCTATGTATCTGTTTAGAACAACAAAATGTTAAATTAATTTAGTTTAGGCATTTTTAAGACAACTACATTTCTACAATTACAAAACTTACATGAGTTCCAAACCATTTGGAAAAATCATTATAAACCCGGCTTTGAAGTTCTTCCTCCGTTATATGCGGTGTTTGGTCATTTACTTCACTGACAAATTTCCTGAGTTACAAATTAATGACAATATTATTATTTGCCTACTTTCAATTATATAAAAAAAAATGAAGCAATGGATAGGTTTACTTACTGAAGATATGGTTCGACCTCTTCACAATTCATCAAGATATAATTCATGGTTGTTTTATAATCTTTATCGGGATAATAAAATCTTTTTCTTTTTTTTCCAAATGATCTTCCCGGTAAGTTGCAAATTGATAATAATTCAGGTTCAGGTTCACTTGTCTCGTCATCTCCATCATTTCGCCCAACGGTTGTAACTTTTGTTTTCACGTGGGGTTCGAAATAATAGCTAAAGAATGTAGCAGCTTCTTCGACCAAGTATGCATTGCAAATTGACCCCTCAACTTTGTCCTAGTTTTTTATCTTCTTTTTTAGATGGTGCAGATATCTAATTAAAGCATAAATAGTTAATCACATTGTAAATACGTACATGAAAAATAAAAATGAAGTTGAGATAACTTAAGACATTGGTTGTTACCTCTCGAACGGGTATATCCACCTAAACTGTACCGGGCCACCAACCTTGGCTTCGTACGGAAGGTGAACCGGCAAGTGTTCCATCACATCAAAAAATCTAAGAGGAAATATTCGCTCTAACTTGCACAATAAAATAGCAATAGTGTCCTCCAATTCTTGCATATGTACCACACTCAACTTTGGGGAACACAAATCTCTATAGAACAGACTAAGTTCGACTGAGGGTCCCCAAACACTTGTCGGTGAGTACTTCTCAAGTGCTATAGGGATAAGTCGCTCCATGAATACATGAGAATCGTGACTCTTCATTCCAGACATTTTCAACTCTTTCATATCAACGCATCGAGCCAAATTCGATGCATATCCATTTGGGAGCCTTAATTCTTTAACCCACTGCAAAACCATCTCTTTTTGTGCCTTGGTAAGAGTGAAACATGCCTTCGGTTTCGTTGCTTTACCTCGGTCATCGTGTTTAATATTCAATTCAGGTCGATTACAATATCTTTCAACATCCGCTATAGCCTTAACATTGTCCTTAGTTTTACCTTTCACGTCCAACACGGTGTTAAAGACGTTATCAAACACATTTTTTTCATTATGCATGACATCAATGTTGTGTCTTATCAGAAGTGTCCGCCAATAAGGTAAGTCCCAAAATATGCTACGTTTGGCCCAACTGTGATATCGACCTCTGCCTTGCTCTTTACCAATCTCTTCAGCTATATCGGTAATTTTTGGATAATCTCTAACTCTAAACCACATTTCATCACCAGTCAAGCGAGATGGCGGGTCTGCTCTCTCATGTCGCCGGTCCTTTCGGAATCCCTTTGCATCTCTTCTAAATGGATGATCAGGTGACAACATGTCATAGAACATTTGTGCCTATCAACAGCCTTCAACATGTCATAGAACATTTGTGCCTGCGGATTGGGGGGTTCTTCAACGTCCCTATTTTTCGGCTCATTAAATCTAGGTCCGGCAGCATCAAAAACCATCCCCGGGATATTAGACTATGATAATTGTTTCCTGTCGTATGTCTTCTTGAATTATCCACATCATGAGAGGTTTCATTAATAAACAGAATTTGAGGCATTGGAAAGAATGCCTCACCGTGACATGTCCAATTATAATAATTAGACACAAATCCGTTCATAACAAGATGATACTTGACCATATCAGGTACATGAAAATCCTTATTTCTACAACCCGCACAAGGACACCTAATCCCATCATTTTGTACTTTAGCAGACATACTAATAGCGAAATTCACAAATTGTTTCACTCCCGCTATAAATTCTGGACTATGACGGGATCAACCATTAGATGTTGAATCCATATACATCCAACTACGGTCCTCCATTATAAACACAATATCTGCATATATCAAGTCTTCATAAGTTAATGCATAGAACCTTATGTTTGATGATTTAGAACTTTTTTATGTACTATGTTATTAATGGCATCTTATCTTAATTTTTGTCAAGGTTTACAATGATAAAGAATAATGTCAAGGTTAAAGTGTAATAAACACCAACAAGTTTATTCCAAGTAAAGAAACATTGGTCCATCATAAATCAAATATATATTGTAAGTATATTTTCATAATCATTTATGGACACAAATAAATTTAATCTTTAATTTCAAAAAAAGAAGAAGAACAACAAATGTCAAGGTTAAAGTGTAATAAACACCAACAAGTTCATTCCAAGTAAAGAAACCTTGGTCCATCATAAATCAAATATATTGTAAGCATATTTTCATAATCATTTATGGACACAAATAAATTTAATCTTTAATTTCAAAAAAAGAAGAAGAACAACAAATGTCAAGGTTAAAGTGTAATAAACACCAACAAGTTTATTCCAAGTAAAGAAACATTGGTCCATCATAAATCAAGTATATATTGTAAGTATATTTTCATAATCATTTATGGACACAAATAAATTTAATCTTTAATTTCAAAAAAAGAAGAAGAACAACAAATGTCAAGGTTAAAGTGTAATAAACACCAACAAGTTCATTCCAAGTAAAGAAACCTTGGTCCATCATAAATCAAATATATTGTAAGCATATTTTCATAATCATTTATGGACACAAATAAATTTAATCTTTAATTTCAAAAAAAAGAAGAAAAAACAACAAATGTCAAGGTTAAAGTGTAATAAACACCAACAAGTTTATTCCAAGTAAAGAAACATTGGTCCATCATAAATCAAGTATATATTGTAAGTATATTTTCATAATCATTTATGAACACAAATAAATTTAATCTTTAATTTCAAAAAAAGAAGAAGAAGAACAAATGTCAAGGTTAAAGTGTAATAAACACCAACAAGTTCATTCCAAGTAAAGAAACCTTGGTCCATCATAAATCAAGTATATTGTAAGCATATTTTCATAATCATTTATGGAAGAAAAAATAAATTTAATCTTTTAATGTGGGAAAAAATAAGAAGAGGAAGAAGAAGAAATGGAGAACCTAATTCAGAGTGGTGGTGCTGGAGCACCTAAAGCCGACCGGTGGTGGTGGACCGTCGGAGTTCCGGTGGAGCCGGGAAGGGGGAGGTGGAGACGGTGAGGGGGGGTGTGGAGGCAATGAGGGAGGAGGGTTTCAAAGAAGAGGGTCTCGCAGGTTTACAAGTGTGTTTCTTTTATTGGGTATTCTGTTTTACAGCAATTTCAAAACAGAACTGTGTCATTTCATCTTAATTCTTGGCGACCGATTACCGATCGTATTAAACCTTTGCGATCGATTATCGACCGAATATAGATTCCAGTCGGTATTCGGTCGGGAAGCAAAAGGAAAAGCGGGAAAATATCAAAGAGGGAAAATATCGAGAAAATGGGCCGACCGAATGCCGACCGTAAATGCAGATTCGATCGCCCAATTTTCAAGTCGCGACCGAATGCCGACTTATATTGCATATGCGGTCGGCATTCGGTCGCTCGGACTTATAAAATTAATAAACAATAGTTGAATTGTCATGCCCCGTGTCTAAACAACTTTTAAAATTAATTTTCTGAGTTTCGGGAATCTAGAGAGAAGAGAAGGACATAAATCTTATTTCGGGTTGTGTGTTTTTTCGGCTAAAAAAGTGTGTATAGGGTTTCGCCCTAAAAGAGATTACATAGGGCGTGAGAGTTTGTTCCGCGAACCAACTCCCACTTAATCCCAGCCTCTTATGGTAGTGGGAGTTCTTATCGCATAATGATACGAAATATCTATACTAGCAAGTGTACTAGGTCAATGTTGCAGTAGTCAAGGTCGATCCCACAGAGAATAATGATTAATTAATTTCTAAGTAAATAATTCTACAATAATCAAAAGCAAGTAAAATAAATCCGATGGTTGATGATGATTTAATTAAACTAAATTAATTAACTAACATAAAACAAATAACTTGAACAAGAAGTTTGA
Organism: Vinca minor; assembly: GCA_026122235.1. Taxonomy (NCBI): domain Eukaryota; kingdom Viridiplantae; phylum Streptophyta; class Magnoliopsida; order Gentianales; family Apocynaceae; genus Vinca; species Vinca minor. Next base: position 186,833 of record JAOCZM010000184.1, read on the forward strand.
TAAGAAAAAGATCTAAGGCACATGAATTCACTAAATTAACCAATATATTATCCTAAAGATATGTTATTCTAGAGCGAGTTTCATTAATCAATCGATTTTCTATTATATCTAATAACCTCTTTCAAGGCTTATCAAACATATTCAAATGAATAAACCAACTATATGTCTATGTTGATTTTAACCCATAAAAATGCATTAAACATATGAATCATAAATATCGCACAAACCATACAAGTATATGCCTATCTTGCATGCAATTTATGTTCAGATTATTTAAACTAATTAACAAGGTCAACTGTCGTAAATCTTCCAAGTTAATGTAAAAACAATTTGAGTGGTAGCTAATCACACAAAAGCATTAAGAACAATAATAAGAAATTAATTCCACAACACTCATCGAATAACAAAATCAAGAGAATAATATATAAAATTAATCTAGCTACATCATGGCCTTAGAATAAATATTTAGTTCATACTAGAGAAGAAATTCAAGAACAAATTAGAAGAGAGAATATAAGAAAACATCCCTGGATTCAAATAAAATCTCAAGCTTGAAATCAAAATAATCTTCAAAAGTATTTCAATCATCAAAACTTCAATCTTGTCTACGAAATTTGTAAATAAAAGAACTATAAAGATTAACCCTGGAAGAAGGCTAATTCTAGAGAAAAACTAAAACCTAGAATAGTCTAAATAATGATTCAATTAATTTTCCTAAGACTATTAAAGAGTATTTATAGACATAGAAAACTACTAGCTTAAGGTAACTGACATAGATTAAAACTCTCCACACTCTTTTAAAGTAGTTGACATAAAATACAACACTTCAAGATTCTTTAAAGTAGTTGAAGTACACCAGAACTCTTCTAGTCCGAAAAGGTCATATCTTCAATTCCATCAGCTTCTTTCTTATTCTGCAAGTGTTCACTTTTATCCTTCAAAAGACTATTTTGCCCCTACAAATGAAAACACAAATAAGTGAGGATTATACCATTTTAAGCTCAAAACTCAATATGTAAATATTTATTGAAGCTCAAAATTACTATTAAAGTAGAAGAAAATATAGATAAATTTATGAGTTATCACATAATAACTCCCACGTAATCCCAACGAAAGCCAAATACCGAAAATGCCCATCCTTAATCTACAGAGTCCTTAGCAGACATTGTGACTACCCAGAGTGAATGAATGTACGATGAAACCTAATATCAATCCACTATTTAATCCCTTTGTCTCGCGATATCCAAATTAAGAATAAGGCATGATAGTTGTCACCCTTATAAAGCTTAATTGTATTTATGCTCGATCTCCAAATAGACTGTTCCAACAAATATTATTTAATAACCACTTTATTAAATACATTTGAGCGAGGCCATGCATTTAAACAGTTTTCCCTATCGAGTGGCCCATGGATATCTCTCTCTAATAAGAGAGGGACAAATCTCTTACAATGCCTCTCACATTCAAGACATGATAGGATACTACATCCGATCATCAGTCATTTTAATTAATCGATTAAAAATAACGTCCGACTGAATCAAAACGTACCTCCATTCATGCTGGAAACGATGGGGACATAAGGTCTAAGGATTCCAAATAGTATTGAGGAAGTAATACTTATGACTAAAGAACTATGAAGTATTACTTCTCTAACGGATCACGTCTAATACAATATATCAATACAATATATCCCAATATATTGTATCTATGGTATGATTTGTATCCATTACACATGACCAGTAAAACATAATCATCAATCAAACATCACACTAGTTTTATTTCATTGTAGAGAACATTACATAAAACTAGGGACAATCAGAATAGTAATTTCATAAGCTAATGAGTTTTACTATCAAATCACATATTTGATGTTCAAAAGCAAAATTAACTATTCAAATGACATGCTCAAAATATATAAAACCTACAACATATGCTAATGGTCCTAGGGCACTACTAACACTCCCGGGATCAACACATTTCACAATTATATTTCGAATGAATCCTGTCATCTAGCAGTTCCTAGATAAGAGCTCAAAATGGGGCGACGGCTCGGTCGACCTAACCAAATCGACGCCAAGACATAAACGACCAATTAAGAGACCCAAAACGATAACTAACAGGCAAGTCCAACTATTAACAATTATAAAAATTATGAGCAACAACAATGGAATTTACATCGATGAGAAAAAACAATAATGGTAATTCAAGAACAGTAATAACGAGTACACATAACCGTATCAATAACACAATTCATAACACTATGATGATCCACCACACAATATGCAATTACAACCAACGCTTCATCCGTTTTATGCAATTAAACGTGTATAAACAATTCATACTCAATACCACACTTTAAAATACTGATTTCGTCTACTGTACGTTTGAAAAAAAAATAGGAGAAAGATCCTTACCTCTTATGAAAGAAAAATACACAAAGGATGCACAATTTTCGAAATACCAGAAAATAGTCCCTCTCCCGATGCTATAACTTCTCGATCCAAACTCCTAATTGAATTCCGTTTGCGTTCACACGTAGGTATTTCGAATACGGTCGTTTTGATATATGTATCGTCCAAAACGGACTCCGATTACTCATTCAATTGTTCACTCAAAGACTGCCCAGAATTTATTCTGTCAAATTTTCTTCTCACTGCGCCCCTTTTTTCATTCCTATCCCACGTCTCTCTCTCTCTCTCACTCCCACGATTCTCTTTTCTTTTCCTTTTTCTTTTTATTTTATTTCATTTTATCTTTTTATTTTTTATTTTTATTATGGTAACTCCCCTACTCCTATTAAAACTCTTAATTAACTCAAACTCCCAATTAATTTCCACAATCACTCATCTAATTAAACTACTCTCCTAAATAAATCACAACTAAATCCCCCAACTTCCAACCTCGTCAAATACACCCCTCAACAAACGTACCCTAAGATGCAACACGTAAGATGTTAAAAAATTAACTAGACATGTAATCACATAACCACACGAAATAAATCACGCCACGCAATTAATCATGCAAAAAAATTAATTACACGTCAATTAACACATAAGCAAAAGTCACGGGTATTACACAAAGTCTTACCCAAAAATATGAAAGATAACCCTTTAAAAAGAGAAAGATATGACACCCACCAGATCAATAACGACTAGCTTTTGGCCTTATCAGCGACACTCCGGTCGACCGTTGCATTTTTCTAGGTTCTCTGACTATACGCGGTCGACATAACCTCAACCTCTAGTCGACCGGGACAACATTGCACCAAAACCTTTTGAACCTCAAATTTTGAAAAGCAATCGAACTTTTTGACTTATAAACCTTTAAACATGAAAACAAAACATCTAAAAACATGTTTATAGATTCGAAAATATTTATCAAACCAATTTAATATTTAACAAACAGAAAAGACGATTTCGCGTTCAAATCATCTAAAATCACACCTTTTGAATCCGAAATCTTTCAACCACGTCCATTTAAAATATTTTCGCAATTTTGAACTTCTCAAATAATTTTTGATCGGAATACATGACTCCAAATACTTTTTAATTGGAATATATTTGCTCTACCAGTCTTTAGTTACTTTGTAATTCTTGTTATGGATTATATGGTGCTATGCACTCGAGCAATAAGCGAATGAGTTGTTGTTTAGCAGCCGTTCAAGATTTTGGGCTGCCCTATCTTCCAGGGCCGATTAAAGATCACTTATTGGCGGGTTGGCAGGGTAAGTTGATTGGTATGGGTGGGCGTCTCACCTTGATCCGATTTGTGCTAACTTCTATGACTTTACATATCTTAGCAGCTTCTAGACCACCAAAACAGGTACTTGGTGATATTGAGAGGATCCTTTCCAATTTTTTATGGGGCAAGCCGGAGTTTGGGGAGCGGCAACACTGGATGTCTTGGGAACGCATATGTCGAGATACTGATCAAAATGGTTTGTGTATTTTCTCTCTAAACTCCTTTCAAATTGCTTTCTCATATAAACTTTGGTGGCATTTCAGGACCACAGACTCACTTTGGAGATCTTTTCTACAAGATAGGTATTAATCTAATAACCAACACCCATCCTTGGTTCAACACACCTCCTTTGATTCACCAGTATGGAGGCGAATGTTGGTGGCTAGAGCCTCTGCGGAGCATCACATTGGTGTCTTGATCCGGAGAGGCAATTCTTCATTTTGGCATGACGATATCACACTTCAAGGTTGTCTGAGAGGGGTGCTTGGTCTGTCTGGGGATTCATCACATACATATGAGCACATAGCTGAGGATGGTTGGACTTTGGAGACTAGGCGGCTCCTCACTTTTGATCAAACTCGGCTTCTACCTCAACCGTTGGTGCATCCGGGCCATGATAAGTATGCTTCGAAGTTAGAATCTAATGGGCGTTTCACGACCACCTCTATTTTGAAACCCATACAACCCCATAGAATTCTACAATGCTCTCGTCGTTATATTTGGAATAAGGTAATGCCCCTTTTCTTGCTTTTATTTATGTGGCGTCTTCTCAACAAATTTTTAGCTTTAGATGAGGTTCGAAGGAAATAGGGAGTTTCTCTAGCTTCACAATGTCAATGTGGACGGGGAGATGAGACTTTTGACCACATCTTCTTAGAATGTACTTTAGCCAAAGTACTATGGAGGCGAGCACTGGCTTCAGTCGGCATATGTCTTGATCACATAAGGTATGCTTCTTTTCTGGAATTGATCAAATTTATTTGGTGGAAGGGGAAGGGGAAGTGGCATGATATTCATACTATTGTTATAGCTAGTGTTTGTTGCCTTTTATGGCATAGTAGATGTCGTTTTGTGTTTGATGGGGCACATTCTAATGGCCGTAGTTTGCTAAAGGAGATGGAATATTTTATTATACCTATCTTACAAAATTCTGGACTTTTGAATTTGTTCCATATGCCATCTATGGAAAAGATTTCTGCCCAAGGCAGTTTCACGGCAATAAGGTGGATCGGCAGTGGAGCTGCCTTCATTTTGAATATAGATGGGGCTTCTCGTGGTAATCCTGGAGTTGCAGGAGCATGTGGTGTCTTAAGGAGGTCTACTGGCGAGTTTATTGGGGCCTTTGCGACCTTTCTGGGGAAATGTCTTACCAATTCCATAGCCGAAATAGAAGCAATGATTTTTGGGATCCGGTTTGTTATTGGTTTGGGGTTTCCACAGTTTTCCACTCAGACGGATTCGAAGTTTCTGACTGAATCTATCAAAGTTCGGAGAATCAATGCTTGGCTATTGGATGGACTTTCTCAACAACTTTTGAAGCTTCTTGGTTCGAACCCAGTTCATCATATTTTTCGAGAAGCTAACAAAGTGGCAGATAGCTTGGCTAATATTACCTGTGATGAGCAACGATCTTCAACTTATGCGACATTCCAAATGCTTCCGCCCTCAGTTCGTGGTCTGTGTCATCTTGATCATGGTGGTACTCCTTATTAGAGGCGCACAACATAGGTATTTTCATTTAGTTTTTCTTTCTTGTTTTTTTTCCCCTTTCTTGGCATTGTATTTATCTTATATCCATTGGACCGGGGACGTCCCCAAATATTCATGGATGTAATCTCTTTGCATACTACTTCATTTAGGCAGCGTTGTATCACCTGATTCATATGATATATGAATTAGTTTCCTGCATTGTACTGTTTGTATGAAGTGGATTTGTTTCCACCTACTTAGAGGTTTCGGCTTCAGTCCCCCTCTATGTACTTTTATCGGTCTATTTCTGGTCTCTTCAATAAACGGGTAGGGGTCCATGCCAAACCCCCCAGCATAGCAGGTGGCTTTCCTAAAAAAAAACAAAAAAAAGTGATTTTTATTTCTGTATCACATATGAAAGGCTTATCGTAAAGTGAATTTTTAGGTGCTTTGATTATTATATTATCTTGTCATTATGATCTCATCTGATGCTTATACAGCGCAAATGGGGAGGCCTAAAAAACAAAAAGGTTGAAGGGGGAAATAGTAAAGCTACCAAGTTGACTTGGAAGAATGAGACGGATGTTATTCTTCTTGATGCATTCAAGAAAAAGGAATTAGAGTAGATGGAACTTGGACAACTCAAGCCTATGTTAACATAGCGAAATTTTGCAGTGAAAATATTGGTTTTCCTGTTGACAAAGATAATGTCAAAATCGTGTTAGAACATTGAAAACAAATTTTGGAATTTGTCACCATATATTCCGTGGAAGTAGTGGTTTTTCTTGGAATCCTTTTAGAAGATTATTTGAAGCTGAAGCACTAGTACGGAAGCATAAAATAGAGGTAAAATCAATCTACTCGTATGTTCAGGCTGAATTTATTTACAAAGAACACCTTTCATGATTTTTGGTTGCAGGCTAATCCTGACATAGGGTAATGTAGGTATACTCCAATTTCTCACTATGACAAGTTGGAGATGTTTTATGCTAAGGACCGTGAAAATGGAGAGAGTGCTGCAACTGCCAAGGAAAGACTTCAACAATGGGGAATAGAGGATGGCGATGAAGGTAATGGTGAAACTAGTGAGGCATCAAAGTTCCCTCTCTTATTTTTTTTAGCATAATTCTGCTGAAACTCTGAAAGAAGGAAACACAGTTGCTGAGAAAGGAATTTTGATTGCAGAGAGGCAATTTGCAATTGTTGAGAAATCACGTCAAAGGTTTTCACTGAAGAAGAGTATAATTGTAAATTGAACAGTTTCCTCCCAACCAACCAAACAAATAAAAATATATCTCATTTACTTCACTTTTACCTCAACCAAATAAGATAGAAGCAAATGATGTTATTCCCATTCTCCTTCCCCTAAGGGGAAATAAATGGTCACCTTCTATGAACCAAACAAAGACTGGTTGGGGGTGTAAAGTGGAATGAGGTGGTGAGTGAAAGTAAATTGGGAGGTAAATGACTCATCTACTCTGTTTGATTTGGGTGTTTGGAGGAGTGGAAATAATTGGAAAGGGAGGAGCTCCCCTACACATCAGCAAAATAGTCCCTTCAATTTTTTTTCAGGACTTCTCATTGAAATTGGTATTATAATAATTAAAATCTTCCACCCTTACTAAACATAATAGACATATTCATTCACTTCATTTGCTTGGGTGTCACAAGCTGAGGGAAAACTTGATTTCAAATATGACAAAAAATGTTTAGTTATGAAATTCAAATTGTTCTTGAAGTATGAAATGGAGAATTAATTTTATGGTAAAGATGAAAAATATTATTAAATTGGATATTCCTATAGCACTATGTAACTTTCAGTTAGGAATTCAATCAAACAACCAAGTAACTTTCTAGAGCATGTTTCAAATAGCTTTCAGCAGTGTGTATAAAAGGCTTCTTGCAATTTAAGAAACATATGGCGATTTCTACTTTTGTGAAAATGATATTCAACACAATAAAAAATAAAGACATATATTCATGTCAAAACTTTTCCTATTTTAACTTTTAGAGATTACCAAAAGAAACAGTTGCTAATTTCCTACCCGATTGATGCTTTCATTTGCTACTAAGAAACGTTATGTGTTACTAATAATGCCTTAGAAGATGTAGTATGAAGTCATTCATAAAAATCAAGAAATAGATTTGGAGGGGAAGTTACTAAATTAATCCACAGAAAATATATATTAAGCTCAAAGTTTAAATAATGAAAATTCTAAGCATGGTTTGGATCACTGTTACTTGATGGTAAAACAAAGTGCTAATTAAACCTATCAATTTTAACTTAAAAGTTTTTACATTAGTATATTACAAGACAACTAAGAATGCAAAATGAAGCATAGATTATGAAATCCATCCTAACCCCCAAGTAAAAGAAAATTTAAATAAAAATACTTTAATTAATTTATGCGATCCCCACACCAAGAAAGTCTATAAAGGGAATATCTTTCTTTTGAATGGCTTCATCTCTTTTGCTCATTAATCCATTATTTTCAAGCTTACCATCACCAGAAACTGGAAAACCAAACGAACAAAAAGCCGCCTTCTTGTAGTCCCGAGACTTGAATATTGCAGCAGATAGATTTCCATGGCTTCCAACTATCGAAGAATTTAATAAATATTTTTGATACAAAGATTGGCTTGGACCATTATAACTTTGTATTGTGCCAGAGCTGATATCAGAAACACTTGGTCTCATAAAATTCCAAGGAGGGGATGAACTTGTAGTTGATACAGAAAAAAACCTATTTCTGTTTGGATTTTCGAATTCATTGAATTTACTATTTTGAAAGCTGATTTTGGAGCCATAATCCTCCTGAGTTGTTGAATTATTTCGGCGAAATCCGTACGAATTAAGAGAGTTTGATTGATCACTAACAACTTCATGATAACTTCTCTTATTACCACATAATTTAGATTGTTCCCTGTGCCTTCTTGCCATAATAACATGCCAATGATTCTTCACAGCATTATCTGTTCTACCAGGAAAAAACCTTGATATAAGTGCCCATTTATTTCCATGTATCCTATGAGCTGCAAGAAGCCTTTCCTCTTCTTCTTCTGTAAAAGGTCTTCTGTTGATTCTTGGATCAAGTTGATTAAACCATCTCAATCTGCAGCTTTTCCCTGCAACAAATAGAGGATAAATAAACTTTAAACATTAATTTCAAAAAACCCTAAAACAACTAGAAAGATTTAGTGTCACACATGGACTAATATTTCAGTTATGTACTCCTTGCATGCTACAATGAATGCTTCACTTTCTTATATATTCATTTTATCCAGAAAAATAAACATTTAATTGTGGATTTGATACTTTTATGATTTTTAATAAACAAATAGAGGTATAGGCAAAAAGCCCCTATCATAAAAAGTGGTGTTTCCTTAAAAAAATAAATGGACTAATATTTGAAAAGGTAATATTTAATCCACCATACATGAAAAAGAAAAGGGATAGTTTTGATGAAAGAAAATCGAAAACTTGGCACCTAGCATTAAGTAAGTTTTTGCAAGTGTCTAACTTATAATTCAGAAGAAATAAAACACAATAAGAGAATATTTTACCATCCTAAAGGATCAACTAAGTTTGCGAAATTGCGATCACCAAAACCTAAGATTTAGAACAGTACTGATCATAATAGTTCTCAGGAAATCCAAAACCAAGCAGATAGAATTTAACCTAAAAAGTTCTACTTACCAAAAAAAGAAAAGAAAAGAAACCTAACAACTTTTACCTGATCTCCCTTGAAGCTTTTCAGCAATAGAATTCCAATATTGAGGTCCATATTGTTCAACCAGCAGCCGGAGTTTTTCATCCTCGGCCGGTCTCCAATGACCACGAGGGCAAGTTCTAGCACCATCCCCGCCAGTTTCATCCATAGCCGACGCCAAGAAAATTCACCAAAAGAACTTAGAGTCGCAGAAACATCAAAGATAAGACGGCAGCAAAGAGAGATATATAAAGGGAGAAGAAAAAAAATGTAGCAATAGAAGAAGAAGTGGGTTGGCTTAGTTGTGGATGGGCAGTCACTTTAGTTGGTCTTACACGACAAAATGGAGTTTATATGTTGCAATAGAAAACCTGACCTTTTCTTTGTCTTGCTATTGGCCCATCATCTTAATTCTTCCCTATTAATATTCTCACCTATTTAGTTATCTTTTTAATTTATAATACTATCGCACCTCGTAATATCAATCAAAGTTAACTTTTAGGGAAAGTAATTAAGAAAATTTTAAGTTAGTAATGAATACAAAAAATGAATTTTTTGTAGTAAAATATAGATTTATTCTCTTCTGTAAAAGTCAACCTCGTTGGTAAAATATGGGTTCAAGTAGCGGCTGTGGGTTAATAATTTTTTAGGTTAATTGCGTTAACTACCGTGAAGTTAGAGGATTCCAAATATTGTAAAAAATGCACTAGTGGTCCATTGATCGTTAGTCAACGATTATATACCGTAAGATAGATAATAAAATGTCTATAATGTCTTTATCTTTGGTTGTGTATTTACTATTTTGTCCATAAAACCTTCTTAATATATACTGATAAAAGGGCAAACTTATAATTACATGAGAGGAAAAATGAAACCCCTTATCACGTGCTTGGTGAGAAAAATAGATTGAGAGGGGTATGTTAGAGTTATTGTCAATTACCAAAAGTGTAAAAAGTGTCGGCGCCTACTAAACTATTGTGAATTTTGGTTTCTTACCCCAATTACAAAATATTAAGTATCTGACCTTTAACTATCCATTAGTATCGATCTTGGTCCTTCCGTCAAATTTGATGGTTTACCCTTAATGGTAAACGGGTATTTTCGTCCAATCAAATAAATATAAATTAAAAACAATATATTTGTCTATTGACCCATATAATCCATAACTATCTTCTTCACTTTAAGCCATTTAAACCATTTTAATGAAGGTTTTTAAGTAATATTTATTTATATTTGTTTCTGTTGCTTCTTCTCCAAGAAGAAACTTTTTGTAACTTCATTTTTGCCAGCAACCAATTTTCCACTTAATATTTTGAACATAAATCCTTGCATTATCTCAAAGAACTTAGAGCGTGTTTGTTACGTTACAATGGAAAGGATTGGAATGGAATGATTTTTTCCAGCTTCTCTTTTCCTTCCGAAGTTTGATTGACCAATTTTAAGTAGGAATGGCCTTTCCACGATAATACTCATCACAGGAAGAAGTGGTAATGGTCATTCAACTCCAATACCTATGTAATGACATTTGCAGGAGAAGCTAGAATTACCAATTAATGAAAATAACCATTATAAACTTTGTTTAATTATTATAATGTTCAAATTAGACAACAACCTGTACATTTTCTTCTGAAATATTTTGTAAACTTTTCAAACTTTCTTCCAAGTGAAGAGAAAATGTGTTAACAAAAAAAGAAAAAGAAATGAAAGCTTGTAAAGAAGAAGATCAAATACAAGAGATTTAGAGTGGTTCGACTCACAAAGAATCTACGTCCGCTACCTTCAGACTATCCCAATGATTTCAACACTTCACTAAATTCCCTTAACAACAAATGAAGGTGAGATCAACCTGCTTTTGCACAAGTGGAAACTCAAAAAGAGTTTTACTCACAACCACTTAACTAGCCCACAAATAGTCTAACTCACCAAGAGCTAATACAAATCTCACACATAGAATAAACTGACAAAGAGCTAATCTCACAAAGAGAGGAGAAAATATATAACCAATATATCACCTTGAAGTGATGAATTTGTTATAAGTGAAAACACAAAATATTCTAAGCTCAAATGATTTTGATCACTCTTGTTTAGCGAATGAAATTGTAATGAAAGAGTAATAAATGAAGCTTTGAATGAGAGGATATTAAATGCACTTCAAGGAATGTTTGGTTTGCAATAAATCAACCTTGGGTATAAATATGGGGTCAAAATTGAGTAGCATTTAATGCACTAACGACTAGTTTCAACTGCCAGAAGTCGACACTCAGGTCGATCGACTTGATGTCCGGGTCATTTGGGGTAAATTCATTGTATATTGCATTGCATTCGATCGACCGGAGGAGGATCTCGGTTGTCCGGATCAAAGTTGGGGTTGACCGGATGATATAGCTGTTGGAGTACAAAAGTATTTGAAAAGACTAAGTGATAAGACAAACTTCAGTAGACTGGACAAGGAGGTCGGTCAATTGACATTCAAAAGTAACACTTTGGTCGACTTAGGTGAATGTTCAAAGTGGCTTTTAGCACTAAGTTTCTAATCAAATACTATCTAACTCATGCTTAAACTCATTTTGGATTTTGGAAAACCTTTGAAATACCTTTTAAAAAATATTTTAACAAGATTGATATAAGGATTAAAAAAACATGGTTTTGAAAACACAAGACATTTCAATTTGAAAACGTTTTTTGTGTATGCATGGCAAGAGTGAGAATTATCTTTTGAGCTTATATACTAAGGGAGATTACAAGATATGACAATCTAATCTACCCTATCATATACCTAAGTCTTCAATCAAGCTTCTTGTAGGCATCTCTTGGATCTTCGATGTGTAAGAGTGCATATATGTCTTGTATGTGAAATTTCAGAGACTTGGTGCTTTCCTTGATATCTATCCAATAAAATAGATAAGCGTTAAACCTCATCAAATGTTTGTCATTCATCAAAATAAAGAATTTAGCCCTTAGGACTTACAATATCCCTTTTTTTTTATTATGACAAACTTTGATGTTATGTGATAGGTAGTAAAATGAAATACAAGGATAACATGGCCTTTGAATGATCAAAGATAAGTACAAGGTCATCTCTGGGCTTTTAAGATTTTTCAAGATAAAACAACCTTAGGAAAAAAAGAGATTCACTTAATGAATTCTCCCCAGAGATTGTGCCCATGTTAAATGATAACAAAACTGAAAAGATAGATAGGAAAGAGCTTACAATTTTGTTGATTTTTAGGATACTGGTCGACCGCAATATTACCTCAGGTTGACCAAGCTGTTGCGGTCGACCGAGGTAACTAGTCTGGTCGACTGGACTTAAGGTAAAATTTATGAACAACCTGCAAAATCAGTTCAAAGGCATTTCCAAATTCCACCAACACATAACAAGGCATATATCTATGCCAAACCAACAGTTTAAACCCCAAGTTAAGTACAAGATAATCAATTAACTAAAACACATGCTTAACACTTGAAAATTCAAACAAAATACCCCATGCTACATACTCTAAGCAAATATAACAAATGGAGAACATTACATATCATATTTTCTCCCCCTTTGTCATAGATAAAAGGAGTTAGAGGAGGGGGTTACTGATGAGCTCTCATCACAAGGATATTATCATTGAGCTCTCTAAATATGCATAAGATCAAAGAATTTAAATCATAGCATGTTATAAATCCCTCAAAAGAAATTCATACAAATATATGGAAGTTTAAGAACAACAATTGCTAAACTAGCAATACATGGGGGATAACATAAAGGAAAAGCCATAAAATAGATAAAGAGTTTAGAGAATTCTCATAGATTGTAGATCTCTTGCACTTGATTGCATCATGAGATTCTAAGAAGGCTTTTTCACTTCAAGTTGCTTATCACTTGAGCCATTTCTTCTTCGGTTGAAGGCTCGTGAGGCCCTTACTCTTCGTCCCCTTAATCTTCACCATTGCCTTCTTCTTTTTCAAGATTATTTCCATTTCCATCATTGCTAGAATCATAACTTGCACCACTAGCATTCTCTTCTTCATCTTCCTCTTCTACAAGGCTTGATTTCTTTGTTTTAGTGTACTTGATCACAATATAAACCTTGCTTTCAATATTTTCCATCCTAGCTTCCATACTTCCCACCTTATTCTCCAAATTGTCCATTCTAGTGTTAAAGTTGTTTTGAAAAGACTCCAATTTTGTGAGGATTTGAAGGAGTAAGTCATGGTTTGTGCCTTCCAACCCTTCTCATTCTTATAAGTGGAACTTCTTCCTCAATATTCTCTTCTTCATTTTTCTCATTTCCCCAACCTCACCTTGGACTTCAAATTCTTCATCAACTCCCATATGAAACCTTGAATAGGATGTGTATATGACATAACTTGAAGGTTTTGTCAATCATAATAATGACGGTAAAGTATGCAACCTAAAACAATCAATTTATGGACTAAATCAAGCTTCTAGGAGCTGGAATAAACGTTTTAATGATGTCGTACGAGAGTTTGGTTTCATTAGAAGCATAGATTAATCTTGTGTTTATAAGAATGTTAATGAATATTCTATTGTGTTCTTGGTACTGTATGTAGATGACATACTACTCATGGGGAATGACATTCCAACCTTGAAATATGTAGAGATTTGGTGGGGGAACCAACTATATAATAGAGATTTGGTTGGAATATGTAGAGATTTGGATGGGGCAATGTCAACATCTATAGAGATAGATCGCAAAGACTCCTTGACCTAAGTTAGAGTACATATATAGACATGGTGCTAAATCGGTTTTGCATGCAAGAGTCTAAGAAAGGACTATGTCCTATTGCACATAGAACTATTCTTTGAAACCAACAGTGTGCTAAGACACTTGAGGAGAAAGAATGCATGAAAGAGATGCCATATGCTTCTGTAAATTGGATCTATCATGCATGGCATGTTGTGTACTTGCCCTGATGTCTCGTACTGATGTCTCGTATGCTTTAAGTATAACGAGTAGCTATCAGTCAACATATGGTGAACGTCACTAGATAGTCGTAAAGAATATCCTTAAGTACTTACGAAGGACTGAAGATACATTTTTAATCTATGAAGGTGAGGAAGAGCTCATTGTAAATGGTTACACTGATAGAGATGACTATCGCTCGCAATCAAGTTATGTATTTTTCATAAATGGGGGTGCTGTGAGCTGGAGGAGTTTAAAGCAAGCTGCGAGTGTTGATTTCTGAAGGGATTCATGGGCAGAAACTCGTTCTAAACACCCATGAGTCCTCCCCTGAAGGATCCGCTCATACAAAAACGAATCGAAAAAAACAAGAAAATACTTACGTTTCTTGGTTCAAGAATCTGTTTCTTGGGTGAAAAGGTTATGTCTTTGGCTCTCGGCTGTAACCACCTTGAGTCCTCCCTTGCGGAATTACTCCCTACCGGTATCCACGCGACGAAACGATCAGCGAGTGCTAGCTATTCTGATTTTTGGGAATATAGAGAGAAAGGGAGGCAGAGAACAAGAAATCTGATTTCTTGGTATTTCGGTATTTTGTGCGGCTCAAGCATTAGTCTCTATGTTTCGGCCAAGAGAAGTTTATATAGGGTGTGAGAGTTTGTTCCAAGAACAACTCCCACGTCCTATACACTTCTTCTGGCAGTGGGAGTCTTAAACTCCCACGTCCCCTAGACTTCTGCTGGAAGTGGGAGTCTTTATCGGATAATAACTCCCACATAATCCCAGCTATACCGAAAATGCCCCCTTATCTCTAAATCGAATAATAACGTCTTATTATCCTCAGAAAAATAAATGTCCTTTACAATGAACCTAAACACATTCTAGATTCATTGAATCTGGACATGAAGCTCGTTAGCTCGTCTATGCGTGTGACCCTGTAGGTTCATATCACAATGGCAATGAAAACACACTTAGTAGTAGTGTGTGTTCTTAAATCACAACCGGTCCCTAACAGGACATTGTGACTATCCAAAGTGAATGAATTTACGGTGGAACCTAATATCAATCCACTATTTAATCCCTTTGTCTCGCGATATCCTAATTAAGCATAAGGCATGGTAGTCGTCACCCTTATAAGGCTTAATTATATTTATGCTCGATCTCCAGGTAGACTGTTCCATCAAACAATATTTAATAACCACTTTATTAAATATGTTTGAGCACGGCCATGCATTTAAACAGTCTTTCCCTATCGAGGGACCCATGGATATCTCTCTCTAATAAGAGAGGGACAAATTCCTTAGAATTCCTCTCACATTCAAGCCATGATTGGACACTACATCCGATCATCAGTCGTATTGATTACTCGATTAAAAGCAACGTACGATTGAGTCAAAACGTGGCTCCATTCATGCTAGAATCAATGGAGACATAAGGTCTAAGGATTCTAAAATAGTATTGAGGAAGTAATACTTATGACTAAGGACCATGAAGTATTACTTCTCTAACGGATCACGTCCGATACGATATATCTCAATATATTGCATCTATGATATGATTTGTACTCATTACACATGATTAGTAAAACATAATCATCAATCAAACATCATACTAGTTTTATTTCATTGTAAAGTAGATTACATAAAACTAGGGACAACTAGAATAGTAATTAAATAAGCAAATGAGTTTTACTATCAAATCACACATTTGATGTTCATAAGCAAAATTAACTATTCAGATGATATGCTCAAAAAGATATAAAACGTATAACATATGCCAATTGTCCTAGGGCACTACTAACAATCTTCGACTTGCCCTAGGTCCAATCATACATGATCCTCAATCCCATTGACCTAGTATGACTCTCTTGTTTAGGCTGCGGGAGTGGCTTGGTCAATGGATCTCTCTAATCAGATGGAAACGCCTGAGAATGTGTTTGGATCGTGAAGGGATTCATGGGCGGAAACTCGTTCCAAACACCCATGGATCCTCCCCTGAAGGATCCGCCCATACGAAACCGAACCGAAAACAGCGATAAAAACTTACATGTTTCGGATTCAAGAAGCTACTTCTTGAATGGAGGATGACGTTTCTTGATCAGTTTCTTTTCACCAACGGAATTCCCTTTCATGGAATTTCCTCTACCCAGTATCCACGCGACGAAACAAGCAAAGTGATTGCTAGATCTTCGTCTTTCTGAAGTTCGGGAATTTAGAGAGAAAAGGGAGAGGCTGAGAAATCCGAAATCTGATTTCGGGTTACTTGTTTAATTTCGGCTGAATTACACATAGTTACCTAGGGTTTCGGCTAAGAGATGTTATATAGAGTGTGGGAGTTTGTTCCCGAACAACTCCCACGCCTACTCAACTTCTTCTCGACCGTGGGAGACTCCCGACTCCCACGTCCCCCTAGACTTGCCGGTAGTGGGAGTCTTTATCGGATAACAACTCCCACTTAATCCCAGCCTTTAGTTAAATACCAAAATTGCCCTTATCTCTAATTCGAATAATAAACACTTTATTATTTTCGGGAAAAACAAATGTCGATACAATGAACCTAGACACATTCTAGATTCATCGAATCTGACATGAAGCTTGTTAGCTCGCCTATGCGTGTGACCCCGTAGGTTCATATCACAATGGCAATGAAAACACACTTAGTAGTAGCGTGAGTTCATAAGTCACAAGCCGCCCCTAGCAGGGACATCGTGACTACCCAAGGTGAATGAATTTACAACTGAACCTATTGTCAATCCACTATTTAATCCCTTTGTCTCGCGATATCCTAATTAAGCATAAGGCATGGTGGTCGCCACCCTTATTAAGCTTAATTATATTTATGCTCGATCTCCGTGTAGATCTGCTTTGACAAATAGCATTTGATAACCACTTTATCAAATACATTTGAGCACGGCCATGCATTTAAACAATCTTTCCCTATCGAGGGGCCCATGGATATCTCTCTCTAATAATAGAGAGGACAAATTCCTTACAATGTCTCTCACATTCAAGCTATGATAGGACACTACATCCGATCATCGATCGATTGATTACTCACTACAAGTAACGTCCGACCGAGTCAAAACGTGGCTCCATTCATACTAGAATCAATGAAGACATAAGGTCTAAGGATTCTAAAATAGTATTGACGAAGTAATACTTATGACTTAAGACCATGAAGTATTACTTCTCAAACGGATCACGCCCAATACAATGTATCCCCTATATATCGCATCTATGATGTGATTTGTATCCATTACACATGATCGAGAAAAACAAGATCATCAATCAACAATCATACTAGTTTTATTTCATAGTAATTATGCATTACATAAAACTAGGGACTACTAGAATAGTAATTACATGAGCTAATGAGTTTTACTATCAAATCACACATTTGATAATCAAAAGCGAAATTAACTATTCAATTACATGCTCAAAAGATAACAAAACGCACAACATGTGCTAATGGTCCTAGGGCACTACTAACAATCTCCCACTTGCCCTAGGTCCAATCATACATGATCCTCAATCCCATTGACCTAGTATGACTCTCATGTTTAGGGCCGTGGGAGTGGCTTGGTCAATGGATCTGCAATGTTGTCGCCTCAGTATGAACTTTGCAAATACTAACGCCTCCTCTTTCGATGATCTCTCCGATCGGATGGAAACGCCCGAGAATGTGTTTTGATCGCAGTGAGATCTAGGTTCCTTAGCTTGTGAAATGGCGCCGCATTATCACAATAGAGGTCCACTGGGTTCACAATGCTAGGGGACGACACCTAGTTCATCAACAAACTTCCCGATCCAAACAGCCTTCTTTAGTCGCTTTCAGTAGGCAGACTAGATACTCAAACTTCGCTGTAGAGTCGGCCACGGTTTCTTGCTTTGAGCTCTTCCACTCACAAAGACCTCCATTCAAACAAAACACAAAACCAGATCGCGATCTAAAATCATCTACATCGGTCTCGAAGCTTGCGTCCGTGTAACCATTTACTACTGCACTTTCCTTCCCGACCTCCGTAAACTAAGAACATATCTTTAGTCCTTCTCAAGTACTTAAGAATGCTCTTGATCGCAGTCCAATGTGACTCACCAGTGGTCGATTGATATCTCGCTAGTCATACTTAAAGCAAATGAGACATCTCAAGCGAGTGCATATCATGGCGTACATAATAGACCCAATGGCCGAAGCATATGGGATCTTACTCATGCGCTCTGGTCCTCCCTTGTGGAAGGTCCTTGAGTTCTCGCTGAAGTTTAACGCCATGTGACATGGGCAAGAATCCCTTTTTGGAGTCTTGCAACCGAACTGCTTTCAAGCACCTTGTCAATGTATCCACTCGCTCAAAGCCAATCATTTTGTTAGATCTATCTCTATAGATTCTAATACCCAAAATGTATGTAGCCTCGCTTAAGTCTTTCATGGAAAAGCACTTCCCCAACCAAGCTTTTACGCTTTGTAATGTGGGGATGTCATTTCCAATCAAGAAGATGTCGCCCACATAAAGCACAAGGAACACTACCGCATTATTAGTTACTTTCTTATAAACACAAGCCTCGCCTTCGCTTTTTGATGAAACCGAATTCTTTAATACGCTCATCAAAGCGACGATTCCAGCTTTCGAGATGCTTTGCTTCAATCCATAAATGGACCTTTGAAGCTTACACACTTTACTAGGATTTGTTGGATCAACAAACCCCTCAAAGTTGTGTCATATACACATCCTCGAGAAGGTTTCCGTTAAGAAACGCAGCCTTAACATCCATTTGCCATATCTCATAGTCATAATATGCGGCTATGGCAAGTAAAATCCCTAATTGACTTTATCATCACGACAGGGGAAAAGGTTTCGCCATAGTCAATACCATGAACTTGTCTATAACCTTTAACTACTAGTCGCGATTTAAAAGTGTGTACATTTCCATCCATGTCGGTCTTCTTTTTATAACACCATTTGTTATCAATGACCTTGCACCCTTTCGAAAGCGGGTCAACCAAAGTCCATACTTGGTTGTCGTACATGGATTGCGATCTCTGACTTCATAGCTTCTAGCCACTTATCTCGACTCGTAACTACGAATTGCCTCTTTGTAGGTAGTGGGTTCATCTTGATCAATCAGCTCAACCCGATGATCATCGACCACGAGAAATCCATATCTCTCAAAGTCGTTGATGTACCCGACTCGACCTTCTCGGGCCTTGTGTCAAAGATTGAAGCTCAGATGACGCACGTGAGCTTGCTTGAACTTCTAAAGTTGGTTCGGATGTTGTTTGGGGATTTTGTATTTCCTCAAGATGGATCTTACTCCCACTATCCTCTTTGGAAATAAATTCCCTTTCAAGGAATACACCATTACGAGCAACAAACACTTTGTTCTCTCGATGGAAGATAGAAGTAATATCCTTTAGTTTCTTTAGGATATCCCACAAACAAACATTTGTCGATTTAGGGAGCGAGTTTATCGTATAACAAGCGTTTTACATACGCCTCGCATCCCCCAAATTTTGAGAAATGACAAACTAGGTCGCTTTCCCTACCCATATCTCATATGGAGTTTTCCCAACCGCTTTTGAAGGAACTCTATTTAATATAAATGCAATGAGCTTTCATGGCGTAGCCCCAAAAGGAAATTGGAAGACTTGTTTGACTCATCATAGATCGAACCATATCTAATAAGGTGCGATTTCTCCGTTCGACACGCCATTCCATTGTGGTGTGCCAGAGGAGTTAATTGTGAAACAATTCCACAACCACTAAGATGTTCACAAACTCTTGGTTAAGGTATTCGCCACCTCGATCTCGATCAAGTATCTTAATACTTTTACCAAGTTGATTCTCGTACTTCATTTTGAAATTCTTTGAATCTTCCAAAAGATTCGGATTTATGTTTCATTAGATAGACGTAGCCATATCTACTGAAATCATCTCGTGAATGTGATGAAGTATCGAAACCCTCCTCTAGCACTTGTGTTCATTGGTCCACAAACATCCGTATGTATGAGGCCCAACAAATCGGAAGCTCTCTCACTTTGTCCAAGTAAAGGGAGCTTTAGTCATTTTGCCCAACAAGCAAGATTCACACGTCTCATAAGACTCTAAGTCAAATGATGTTAAAATTCCATCTCGTATGGAGTTTTGATATGCGTTTCTCGCTTTATGTGGCCCAAACGACAAGTGCTAAAAGTAGGTTTGGTTTAAGTCATTTGATTTAAACCTTTTAGTATTAATGTTATAGATGGGCCTTTTAATGGAATCATCGAGGTTAAGAATATAAAGCCCATTCATCAAAGAGGCATCTCCATAAAAGATACGATCTTTATGAATGGTGCAAATTTTATTCATAATACTTAATTCAAAACCTTCAATATCCAAACAAGAAACTCGAAATAATATTCCTACTCAAAGTTGGAACATACAAACAATTATCTAGTTCTATGATAAGGCCACTTGGCAAAACTAAATTGAATGTCCCCGTAGCTACAAAGAACAACTCTTGCTCCGTTGGCTACTCGAGGTCCACTTCTCCTTTTGCCGCTGATCTACTCTTTGAACCCCCTGCACATTTGCACAAATGTGAGATCCACAACCGGTATCTAATACCCATGAAGTAGGAGCAGACATGTTAATTTCTATAACATAAATACCTGGAGAGACAATCAAACCGGTCTTTCCCTTTTTCTTCTCTTCCAAGTAGAGTTTGCAGCTCCGCTTTCCAATGGCCTCGGTTCGCCACAATGGAAGCAAACTCCCTCCTTTGGTGCCTTGGCTTTGGGCTTGGGCTTGGGCTTATCGTTGCCTTTGCTTTTGCCTTTCCTAGCCATGGGCTTTCCCTTGCCTTTCTTCTTGAAGTTCCCTTTTTGAACCATTAAGACTTCGGGGGATTTCTTAATGTTCGGCTCAGCTCGCTGAGCATCCCGTGAATTTCGTGTATGGTCTTCTCCATGCCATGCATGTTGAAGTTCATTACTGAATTGGTCATACTCCGGTGGGAGTGAGCCCAAGATCATATCTCGTGGCCATGTCATGAGTTACGGGAGCCCCAAGTTTGTCAAGTTGGTCAAAATAGCCCTTCATCTTTAGAACGTGAGCACTTTACAGAGGTGCTGGGGCCATTTTGCAACTATTCAATGCCTTTTGTAGTGAGGAATCTTTCATGACGAGCTTGCTCTTGGAACATTTCCTTGAGCTGGCCCATCATCCTGAAAGCCTCAACACCTTCAAACCGCTTTTGAAGATCGGGCTCATTGTGACCAACATGAGACAAGTCACGTCGTTAGAGTCATCGAGTGCTTCTTCCAAGCATCTCTCTTAGCTCGGGGGCATTGGGTGCAGTCGCTCGAGAATGTCCGTGTCAAGAACGCATAGCCTTCTTTTCTCGCTTAAGGACAATCCTTAAGTTGCGGGCCCAATCAAGGAAATTGGTCCCGCTCAGTTTTTCCTTCTCAAGGATTGATCGCAGTGAATTGTGTGATGAATTGGTTGCCATTATCTACATTAAGTTAATTGCAAAGTTATTAGTTTTTGAGCAAAAACATTTTCCACAATTTCAACACTTGATAATGGTGGGTAAAAACATTTTACAATAGTTATAGGAAAGCTTTGGCTTAACACCCACAATTAAAGTAAAATCATCTAATGGGATTGACATCTATATGTCCCGGCTATTTCCCATTTTATGCCCTAGGCCCAAAACTATTTTGATAGCCTAGTTAAGTCGAACCATGTCTAAGCATATGGAAATCACTATTTTCCCATCTCCTCTCGCCTAGATAACCACTTATCCGTTGCTTTGGCAACCAGACATAATGATGATCCAAGCTCATGGAGTGCTTAGGTTATGGTAGGCACTTTAAGACTTAATTAAAACCATTTGATGTGACGTTCAAAATTAAATCCATCCAGACATAAAATAAACATCACACGCAGGGTTAGGAGCCTAAAAATAAATGTGGTATTGCCAGGCCCATTTCCTAAAAGGACTCCCCCGACCCTGTGGGGGGCAAGGGGTCAATCTAGGTCGAATCCATCTCATGGATAATGTCTTCGATCTTGCACCTCCAAACTCTTGTTACATATTTGCATGGGCATACCCAAACTCTTCAATGTAAAGCAAGAAAGCTAATCTAATGAAGTGATTACAATTTTACAACATTGAAAAACGACTCGCAGGTCGTATTATAAAATTACAATCAAAATATGTAAAACAAGGGGTATAGTAGGCCATGCTATTGACCACGCTAATATCACATAAAGCACAATGAAATCATACACAAAGTCTTAATTCGGGGGGAGCGACGAATCGGGGCGACGCAGACGGCGGTCCCGCTAACAAGCTTCATTGCCATTGTGATATGAACCTACAGGGTCACACGCATAGACGAGCTAACAAGCTTCATGTCCAGATTCAATGAATCTAGAATGTGTCTAGGTTCATTGTATCTGACATTTGTTTTTCTGAAAATAATAAAGTGTTTATTATTCGAATTAGAGATAAGGGCAATTTTGGTATTTAACTAAAGCTCGGGATTAAGTGGGAGTTGTTATCCGATAAAGACTCCCACTACCAGCAGAAGTCTAGGGGACGTGGGAGTCAGAGTCTCCCACAGCCGAGAGAAGTTGAGTAGACGTGGGAGTTGTTCTGGGAACAAACTCCCACACTCTATATAACATCTCTTAGCCGAAACCCTAGGTAACTATGTGTAATTCAGCCGAAATTAAACAAGTAACCCGAAATCGATTTTGGATTTCTCACCTCTCCCTTTTCTCTCTAAATTCCCGAACTTCGTAAAGACGAAGATCTAGCAATCACTGCTTGTTTCGTCAGCGTGGATACTGGGTAGAGGGAAATTCCGCAGAGGGAATTCCGCTGGTGAAAAGAAACTCGATCAAGAAACGTCATCCTCCATTCAAGAAGTAGCTTCTTGAATCCGAAACATGTAAGTTTTTATCGCTGCTTTTCGGTTCGGCTTTCGTATGGGCGGATCCTTCGGGGAGGATCCATGGGTGTTTGGAACGAAGTTTCCGCCCATGAATCCCTTCAGGTTCCTTAGCTTGTGAAATGGCACCAGTATTGTCACAATAGAGGTCCACTAGGTTCACAATGTTAGGGACGACTCCTAATTCATCAACAAATTTCCTTATCTAAATAGCTTCTTTAGCTGCTTCAGAGGTAGCTAGATACTCGACCTTCATTGTAGAGTTGGCCACGGTTTCTTGCTTTTAGCTCTTCCACTCACGAAAGCACCTCCATTCAAACAAAACACAAAACCAGATTAGCGATATAGTAATCATCTACGCTCGGTTCGGAACCTTGCGTCTCGTGTAACCATTTACAACCAGACTTCCTTCCTAACCTCCGTAAACTAAGAACATATATTTAGTCCTTCTCAAGTACTTAAGAATGCTCTTGACTGCAGTCCAATGTGACTCTCCAGGGTCAGATTGATATCTGCTAGTCAT
Source organism: Vinca minor (assembly GCA_026122235.1). Lineage (NCBI taxonomy): Eukaryota > Viridiplantae > Streptophyta > Magnoliopsida > Gentianales > Apocynaceae > Vinca > Vinca minor. The sequence goes on from JAOCZM010000184.1 coordinate 210,352, forward strand.
TCTTAAAGCGAATGAGACATCTGGGCGAGTGCATTTCATGGCATACATAATAGACCCAATGGCTGAAGCATATGGGATCTTACTCATGCGCTCTTGGTCCTCCTTTGTGGAAGGCCCTTGAGTTCTGCTGAGTTTAATGCCATGTGACATGGGCAAGAATCCCTTTTTGGAGTCTTGCAAACTGAACCGTTTCAGTACCTTGTCAATATATCCACTCTGGCTTAGGCCAATCATTTTGTTAGATCTATCTCTATAGATTCTTTTACCCAAAATGTATGTAGCCTCGCCTAAGTCTTTCATGGAAAAGCACTTCCCCAACCAAGCTTTTACGCTTTGTATTGTGGGGATGTCATTTCCAATCAGTAAGATGTCATCCACATAAAACACAAGGAACACTACTGCATTATTAGTTACTTTCTCATAAACACAAGGCTCGTGTTCGTTTTTGATGAAATCGAATTCTTTAATACGTTCATCAAAGCGATGATTCCATCTTCGAGATGCTTGCTTCAATCTATAAATGGACCTTTGAAGCTTACACACTTTGCTAGGATTTGTTGGTTCAACAAACCCCTCAGGTTTTGTCATATACACATCCTCGAGAAGGTTTCTATTAAGAAACGCAGTCTTAACGTCCATTTGCCATATCTCATAGTCATAATATGCGGCTATGGAAAGTAAAATCCTAATAGACTTTATCATAACGACAGGAGAAAAGGTTTCGTCTTAGTCAATACCATGAACTTGTCTATAACCTTTAACTACTAGTCGAGATTTAAAAGTGTGTACATTACCATCCATGTTGGTTTTCTTTTTGAAACACCATTTGTTATCAATAACCTTACACCCTTCGGGTGGGTCAACCAAAGTCCATACTTGGTTATCGTACATGGATTGCATCTCAGACTTCATAGCTTCTAGCCACTTATCTGACTCAGAACTATGAATTGCCTCTTTGTAGGTAGTGGGTTCATCTTGATCAATCAGTTCAATATGATGATCATCAGTCACGAGAAATACATATCTCTTAGGTTGTTGATGTACCCGACTTGACCTCCCTGGGCCTTGTGTCAAAGATTGAAGCTCAATATCTGCACGTAAGCTTGCTTGAACTTCCAAAGTTGGTTCAGATGTTGTTTGGGGATCTTGAATTTCCTCAAGACGGATCTTACTCCCACTATCCTCTTTGGAAATAAATTCCCTTTCAAGGAATAAACCATTTCGAGCAACAAACACTTTGTTCTCTGATGGAAGATAGAAGTAATATCCTTTAGTTTCTTTAGGATATCCCACAAACAAACACTTGTTAGATTTAGGGGCGAGTTTATCAGATAATAAGTGTTTTACATACGCCTCGCACCCTTAAAATTTGAGAAATGACAAACTAGGTCGTTTCCCAGTCCATATCTCATATGGTGTTTTCTGAACCGCTATAGAAGGAACTCTATTTAATATAAATGTAGCAGTTTCTAGGGCGTAGCCCCAAAAGAAAATTGGAAGATTGGCCCGACTCATCATAGATCGAACCATATCTAATAAGGTACGATTCCTCCGTTCTGATACACCATTCCATTGTGGGGTGCCAGGAGGAGTTAATTGTGAAACAATTCCACAACCCCTAAGATGTTCGTCAAACTCTTGGTTAAGGTATTCTCCATCTCGATCTGATCGAAGTATCTTAATACTTTTACCAAGTTGATTTTGTACTTCATTTTGAAATTCTTTGAATCTTCCAAAAGATTCTGATTTATGTAGCCATATCTACTGAAATCATCTGTGAATGTGATGAAGTACTGAAACCCTCATCTAGCACTTGTGTTTATTGGTCCACATACATCTATATGTATGAGGCCCAACAAATCAGAAGCTCTCTCACTTTGCCCAGTAAAGAGAGTTTTAGTCATTTTGCCTAACAAGCAAGAATCACATGTCTCATAAGACTCTAAATCAAATGATGCTAAAATTCCATCTTGATGGAGTTTTGATATGCGTTTCTCATTTATGTGGCCCAAACGACAGTGCCAAAATTAGGTTTGGTTTAAGTCATTGGATTTAAACCTCTTAGTATTAATGTTATAGATGGGCCTTTTAATGGATTCATCAAGGTTAAGAACATAAAGCCCATTCATCAAAGAGGAATCTGCATAGAAGATATGATCTTTATGAATGGTGCAAATTTTATTCAGAATATTTAATTCAAAACCTTCAATATCCAAACAAGAAACTAAAATAATATTCCTACTCAAAGTTGGAACATAAAGACAATTATTCAGTTCTATAATAAGGCCACTTGGCAAAACTAAATTAAATGTCCCTGTAGCTACAACAACAACTCTTGCTCCGTTTGCCACTCTCAAGTCCACTTCTCCTGTTGCCAGTGATCTACTCCTTTTGAACATTTGCACAAATGTGAGATCCACAACCGGTATCTAATACCCATGAAGTAGGAGCAAACATGTTAGTTTCAATAACATAAATACCTGGAGAGACAGTCAAACTGGTTTTCTCCTTTTTGTTTTCTTCCAAGTAGAGTTTGCAGTTCCGTTTCCAATGGACTGGTTCCCCTCAATGGAAGCAAACCCCTTCCTTTGGTGCCTTGGCTTTGGGCTTGTCATTTCCTTTGCCTTTGCCTTTCTTGGCCATGGGCTTTCCCTTTCCTTTCTTCTTGAAATTCCCTCTTTGAACCATTAAGACTTCAGGGGTCTTCTTAATATTCAGTTCAGCCTGCTTGAGCATCCCATGTATTTCATGTATGGTATTCTCCATGGCATGCATGTTGAAGTTCATAACAAATTGGTCATACTCCGGTGGGAATGAGCCCAAGATCATATCTGTGGCCATGTCATGACCTACGGGAGCCCCAAGTTTCTCAAGTTGATCAAGATAGCCCTTCATCTTAAGAATATGTGCACTTACAGAGGTGCCAGATGTTAGCCCTAAGGGCGATCAAACTCGGTTTTTGATAATGGACAAACACTTGATGTTGTGTCTAATGTTTATATCTTTGTGATAGAATATTGGAACATATATTGGAAGCTCTAAGTACTTCAATCAAGCCATTGAAAGCCATTGATATCAAGATTCAAGATATGCAAGGCTCATTTATCAAGATTGAAGATTGAAGACTTAGGTTTGGTTAGTTTAGCTTTGTTGTCATTAGTTGTTATCTTGGAAAGCTCTAACCAAAGCTCTCATGAACATAAGCTCTACACTCTAGTCTTGCATGCACACAAACACGTTTTCAAAAGGCTTAAGTTTCAAAATGATCTTTACATGTGTTCTTATCCAAAAAGCCTTTGATTTCATAGATAAGTCTTTTAGAAAAGTTTTCCAAGTGTTCTTACTTGTTACCTTTTAGGAAAACCTTTTTAGACTTCAAGAGATTTCAAAACAAAGGTCAAAACATCATCTCTCATACTCTGAAAAGTCGGTCAACCGAGATTTTCTCGGATCAACCGAAGGATTTACTGAGAGTTGTTCTGTCAAAGTTCGGTCGACCTAAGCTTGGGTCGGTCGACCGAGATGATGGTTCGGTCGACCGAGTTTTTGGTCGGTCAACCGAGTTGCTCAAGTTCGGTCATCCGAGACTTGTTTCGGTCAACCGAACTCTGCGGGAACTAGCCGTTTTCTGACCGTTATAGAGTCGTTTTTCAGCCATATTTTGAAATGTATATATACTCCAAAGCTTTAGAATGACTCTAACACTTGGAGAGGCTTGCAAAACATATTCTCATTGATTTCTCATCAAGCCAAAACACCAACAAAGAAAATGCACTTCATTGCCATGATCTAAAGCATTCAAAGGTGTTATTTCAAATGCAAGACAAAGAGTGAACTTCATATGTTCAAAGAGCTAAATTGTTTGTGCTTCAAAGGTATATCTTTCACTTAGAAGAGTGATCAAACTTTGTACTTAAACCTTCTCATTCCCTTTCTTAGTGATAGGGTTATAAGTCCTACTTAGTGTGGGCAATTGTAAAAGTCCTACTTTGTGTGGGCAAGCTCTTTGTGAGTTTTCAAGTTGTGGTTGTGTTGTAAAACTCTTAGTGAGTTAGCCACAAGTGTAAACATTCTTCTTAGTGAAGTTGTTTAAAATCCTTGGGTGCGGCTCAAGGTAATGGATGTAGATTCTGAGTGAGTCGAACCACTATAAATCCTTTGTCTTGTTATTGGGTTTAGCTTTGCTTTTAATCATCTTGCTCAAACTTACACTTGCATTGCTAAGATTCGAAAAAGTTTACAAGATTAGTTAAAACCCAATTCACCCCCCCTCTTGGGTTTCTTCACCAGAGGCCATCTTGCAACTGTTCAACGCCTTAGTGGTGAGGAACCTTTCATGACGGGCTTGCTCTTGGAACACTTCCTTGAGCTGGCCCATCATCTGGAAAGCCTGAACCCCTTCAAACTGTTTTTGAAGGTCAGTGATCATTGTGACTAAAATGAGACAAGTCACATCGTTAGAGTCATCAAAATGCTTAGTCCAAGCATCTCTTTCAGCTCTAGGGGCGTTGTTTGCATGCTGTTCAGGAATGTCCGTATAAAGAACGTATAGCTTTCTTTCCTGCTTAAGGGCAATCCTTAAGTTGCGGGCCCAATCAACGAAATTTGTCCCGCTCAGTTTTTCCTTCTCAAGGACGGATCGCAAAGAATTGTGTGAAGTGTTGGTTGCCATTATCCATATTAAATTATTTGGAAAGTTATTAGTTTTTGAGCAAAAAACCTTTCCACAATTTCAACACTTGATAAATGGTGGAAAATAACATTTTACGATAGTTATAAGTTAGCTTTGGCTTATCCCCATAATTAAAGTAAAACCAACCTATGAGAATGACATCTATATGTCCCGACTATTTCTCATTTTATGCCCTAGGCTCAAAACTATTTTGGTAGCCTAGTTAGTTAAGTCGAACCATGTCTAAGCATATGGAAATCACTATTTTCCCATCTCCTTTTGCTTAGATAACCACTTATCTGTTGCTTTGGCAAGCAGACAAAAAGATGATCCAAGTGAAGGGATTCATGGGCGGAAACTCGTTCCAAACACCCATGAGTCCTCCCTTGAAGGATCCGCTCATACAATAGGAATAAAAAAATTACAAGAAAAGGACTTACATTTCTTGGCCCAAGAATTTGATTCTTGAATGAAAGATTACGTCTTTATGCTCTCAGCAACGATCACCTTGAGTCTTCCCTTGCGGAACTACTCCCTACCGGTATCCACGCGACGAAACGGGCAGCGAGTGCTAGCTCTTCGATTTTTCTGAATTTCGGGAATTAGGGAGAAAGGGAGGCAGAAACAGTTTTCTGGATTTCTTGGTATTTCGGCTGAAAAACATCTAACCCTAGGGCTTCGGCCAAGAGAGATTTATATAGGGAGTGAGAGGTTATTTCCAGAACAACTCCCACGTCCGCTCCACCTCTTATGGCAGTGGGAGTCTTTAACTCCCACGTCCCTTAGACTTCTGCTGGTAGTGGGAGTCCTTATCGGATAATAACTCCCACATAATCCCAGCTATACCGAAAATGCCCCTTATCTCTAATTCGAATAATAACTCTTTATTATTCTCAGAAAAATGAATGTCAGATACAATGAACCTAGATACATTCTAGATTCATTGAATCTGGACATGAAGCTCGTTAGCTCGTCTATGCGTGTGACCCTGTAGGTTCATATCACAATGGCAATGAAAACACTTAGTAGAAGTGTGTGTTCATAAATCGTAAGCGGTCCCTAGCAGGACACTGTGACTACCCAAAGTGAATGAATTTACGGTGGAACCTAATATCAATCCACAATTTAATCCTTTTGTCTCGCGATATCCTAATTAAGCATAAGGCATGGTAGTCGTCACCCTTATTAAGCTTAATTATATTTATGCTCGATCTTCAGGTAGACTGTTCCAACAAACAATATTTAATAACCACTTTATTAAATACATTTGAGCACGACCATGCATTTAAACAGTCTTTCCCTATCGAGGGCCTATGGATATCTCTCTCTAATAAGAGAGGGACAAATTTCTTAGAATGCCTCTCACATTCAAACCATGATAGGACACTACATCCGATCATCAGTCGTATTGATTATTCGATTAAAAGCAACGTACGATTGAGTCAAAACGTGGCTCCATTCATGCTAGAATCAATGGAGACATAAGGTCTAAGGATTCTAAAATAGTATTGAGGAAGTAATACTTATGACTAAGGACCATGAAGTATTACTTCTCTAACGGATCACGTCCGATACGATATATCTCAATATATTGCATCTATGATATGATTTGTATTCATTACACATGACCAGTAAAACATGATCATCAATCATACTTCATACTAGTTTTATTTCATTGTAAATAAGCATTACATAAAACTAGGGACAACTAGAATAGTAATTACATAACCTAATGAGCTTTACTATCAAATCACACATTTGATAATCAAAAGCAAAATTAACTATTCAAATACATGCTCAAAATATATAAAACGTACAATATATGCTAATGGTCCTAGGGCACTACTAACACCAAGCTCAAGGAGTGCTTAGGATATGGTAGGCATTTTAAGACTTAATTAAAACGATTTATGTGACGTATAATAAATCAAGCCCCATAAGACATAAAATAAGTATCGCATGGAAGATATATAGCGTAAATGTAAACGTGAGATAGCATGGCCTAATCCTATGATGACTTCCACGAGCCTTGTGGGAGCCAAGGGTCAATCTAAGTCTATATTCATCTCATGAATAAAGTCTTCATTCCAGAGTACTCCAGTCTTGTTACATAATTGCATGGGCATACCCAGCCTTCAATGTAAAGCAGTAAAACTAGTCTAAGAAAGCAATTACAATTTTACATCATAGGAAAAAACGACTCGCAGGTCGTATTATAAAATTACAACCCAATTAAATGTAAAACAAGATGAGGTATAGTAGGCCATGCTATTCACCATGCTAAAACTCACATAAAACATAATGAAATAAAAACGAGTACATATATACAAAGTCTTAGGTTAGTGGAACGACAAGCGTCACGTAACGGCGGTCCGGGGGCAGCGCCCTTGGAAGAAAAATCTGATTCTCCATTAGCTCATCAAATGAGTCTTCTACCCGATTTACCCCTCAATCACCTAACAGTTTATAATCGCCTAAACAGTTTATGCGGCTTGTTAATCGAATTAACGACAGAAAGCATACAATCAGTTCATGCGTAATAAATCAAATTAAATTGCAGACCGAAACATGCTATGGTAGTTCATGCGGTATTAATCGAATTAATAACATACATAACAGTTTATGCATATCAGATTCACAGAAACTTATAAAAACAGTCAAAGAAACATTCTTTTATGTTTTTCACACACACATACCAAATCGAATTTGATACGTGTTACGATGTGATTAACAATATCGAATTCGAATAGTATGAGCAAGGCTCAAATACCACTGAAGGGATTCATGGGCAGAAACTCATTCTAAACACCCATGAGTTCTCCCCTGAAGGATCCGCTCATACAAAAACGAATCGAAAAATACTAGAAAATACTTACGTTTCTTGAGTGAAAAGGTTTTGTCTTTGGCTCTCGGCTGCAACCACCTTGAGTCCTCCATTGCGGAATTACTCCCTACCGGTATCCATGGGACGAAACGATCAGCGAGTGCTAGCTCTTCTGATTTTCGGGAATATAGAGAGAAAGGGAGGCAGAGAACAAGAAATCTGATTTCTTGGTATTTCGGTATTTTGTGCGGCTCAAGCATTAGTCTCTAGGTTTTGGCCAAGAGAAGTTTATATAGGGTGTGAGAGTTTGTTCCAAGAACAACTCCCACGTCCTATCCACTTCTTCTGGCAGTGGGAGTCTTAAACTCCCACGTCCCCTAGACTTCTGCTGGAAGTGGAAGTCTTTCTCGGATAATAACTCCCACATAATCCCAGCTATACCGAAAATGCCCCCTTATCTCTAAATCGAATAATAACGTCTTATTATCCTCAGAAAAATAAATGTCCTATACAATGAACCTAGACACATTCTAGATTCATTGAATCTGGACATGAAGCTCGTTAGCTCGTCTATGCGTGTGACCCTGTAGGTTCATATCACAATGGCAATGAAAACACACTTAGTAGTAGTGTGTGTTCATAAATCACAACCGGTCCCTAGCAGGACATTGTGACTACCCAAAGTGAATGAATTTATGGTGGAACCTAATATCAATCCACTATTTAATCCCTTTGTCTCGCGATATCCTAATTAAGCATAAGGCATGGTAGTCGTCACCCTTATAAGGCTTAATTATATTTATGCTCGATCTCCAGGTAGACTGTTCCATCAAACAATATTTAATAACCACTTTATTAAATACGTTTGAGCACGGCCATGCATTTAAACAGTCTTTCCCTATCGAGGGACCCATGGATATCTCTCTCTAATAAGAGAGGGACAAATTTCTTAGAATGCCTCTCACATTCAAACCATGATAGGACACTACATCCGATCATCAGTCGTATTGATTATTCGATTAAAAGCAACGTACGATTGAGTCAAAACGTGGCTCCATTCATGCTAGAATCAATGGAGACATAAGGTCTAAGGATTCTAAAATAGTATTGAGGAAGTAATACTTATGACTAAGGACCATGAAGTATTACTTCTCTAACGGATCACGTCCGATACGATATATCTCAATATATTGCATCTATGATATGATTTGTACTCATTACACATGATTAGTAAACCATAATCATCAATCAAACATCATACTAGTTTTACTTCATGGTTCTTTAGTCATAAGTACTACTTGGAATCCTTAGACCTTATGTCTCCATCGTTTTCAGCATGAATGGAGCTACGTTTTGACTTACACGGACGTTACTTTTAATTGAGTAATTAACGCGACTAATGATCGGATGTAGTATCTCATAATGGCTTGAATGTGAGAGGCATTGTATGGGATATGTGAAAGGATTCATGGATAGAAACTCGATCTAAACACCCATAATTCTAGCGAAAACTATTTTGTTCTTACTTGTGATGATCCTAGTAAGAAACGGACTCCAAGTATGTTCATTAAGAATATAAGGTGAATTAAAGGATTATCACTTATATGACATATGTGTGTAAATGCAACACATAGGAATACAAGACCTTGAGTATGATCAAGGATTGTCTAGGTCAAGATTCCTATCTGTAAAGCTTGTAAGGACACACACACAAGTCAAGAGTAATAGCATTTAACACGATATATAAAGCTATTAAGATCTCTAAATGGAAGTCATATGCCCAAGCCAAAGGAAGATATAACAAGTAATAAATCTAACTCTAAATAATCAATTAAAGCTCATAAATCAAGTTCATGTTAATATAAGCACAAGTATAAAGTAAGAACTTTAAAGTAAAGAGTTAGAGTTAGAAGATCAAACACAAGGATGTAGAGTGGTTCGATCATAAATATCTACATCCACTACCTTTGGAAACACCCAAGGATTTTGGCAAATTCCACTAGCTTGTCTTGAGAGAGCTTACAAGGAAGGAAAAACCAACAAATGGTCTTTTACACACTCGTGTAACCTTCCAAGGTAAAGGCCAACTAATGGTCCTTTTATGCATACATGCAACCCTCTACCCATGGGAACTCTTTCTCTAACCTAGTCTACTAAGTGTGGAAGTTTTACGAACACATCAACCGTACTTCTATTTCGGGTTCACCACTCACACTAGTTCCTATGATTACAAAAAAAAATACACTCCAACACATTGGATGCCCAAAACCACCACTCTCACAAACAAGCCTTGCCACTCAACCTGTTACAAAGAAAGATAATCTCAACACATGAGATTTTACATTTAAGCTCAAGAAAAAGAAATCCCTCCAAGGATTGGATACTACAATTAAAGTTCTAATTCATATTTGAGATTGAATGAATAAGTAGATGGACCTCTTTCTCAAATATAAATGTTTTGATAAATTATTGGAATAATTAAGCTCATGGAAATGTTTGATTTGCTTGTCTAAAACTTGTATACTAAGGCCCCTCTATTGGCTAGAGAAAATAACAAAATTCAGCCTTAAAGGCTATTTAAAGGGTCCAAAAATGCAAGCAAACCGAGTTCAACATCTATATTTTTGCCTTGACAAGACAACTTTGGTCGACCGGACTAGGCAGTAGGTCGTCGGGAGTGGTTCCGAAGTTAAGTTCAAAGACTTCTATTCTCATCTCGGTCGACGACAAAAGGAGGTCCGGTCTTCCGAATCAATGGATCGGTCGATCGACCTATAATATGGTCTTCCGAGATTTTATAGCCGTTGGACTCTTGGAACATTCAAAAGTGACAAAGTACAAAAGACACTTCGGTCGACCAGACATCATCCAGTCTTCCGATGTTTAGGACCCGGTCGACCGGACTTCAGTCCAGAAGTGTTTTTTCCACATTGGTCGACCGGAATCAACAGGTCGGTCGACCAGGGTTATGGCTGACATGTATTTTCTGGTTTTTGAATTTAAACCAAAAATCTTTTAAATTTTTCTAAATCACTTTCAAAACATCATGGACAACTTTAAATAGGTAAAAACAAGTTAGAACAAGGGTTAAACCTAATAAAAACATCAAGGTGCTCAAAATCACACCTTAGGATCTTTGAAGATAAAAACAATGAAAAAACCTAAGGTGATCATATTTTTAGGCCCTTTTAAAATGACCTAATAGTTTAAAAACAATATAAAGCACATAAAACAAAGTTGTTGGCTCATAACATTGCCCAAAAACAACTTCAACAAGAGAGTATGGCAATCATTAAGAATGTGCCAAAACGGCTAAAATCAAGTCATAACTCTCAACAAATGAGGCTAAAAAAGGCACACCATACATAGAATGAACAAATCAACCACATGATATAAGGTATAATCCAAAGCAAGGTTGTTTGCATTCGTAAGCATCAAAATTTAAACATAGGATAGAGGCATATAGTCAAGAAAAAGCTTAGAAAGCACAAGATTGCCATATATCCATCAAGGTAAGGTTTTCCTAAACACTTTAAGAAACTATAAAAGGATGAAACCTTTTAAGATCAATTTTCTATAGAGAGGGATAAACCTTGTAAAAGAAAGACACACCTTAGGTTTTTGAAAGCTTTAAAACCTTTTAAACCTAACTAATGTGGTCATTTTGAAAATGTCTTTCTAGAAATCAAGAAATTGAAACACACAAGCATATCAAAACAAGTTATAGGAAAACTCATAAGTTAAGAAATATAAGCACATGAGATATGACAATAACAAATAAAAACAAGAGCAAGCATAGATAACTATCAAGAATAATAAGCTAAAACCGAGAGAGAGAGAGAGAGAGAGAGATATTATAATTACCAAGTTTTCTTCATTTGATGATTCTTGAGCTTTTGGCTTCTTTTGCTCTTACTTGACTTTCCTCATTGTGTCTTTGAAGCTCTTGAGGATGTCTTTGGTATGACTCCAATCTTCTTCTCTCATATTGAGATGTTTGCATCTAGGAATGATGTATGGAGATTCACTTGGCATTGTAAACTCATCTTCCTTTGAAGTGTCACTTTTGACCTTGTTCATTCCGTTTTTCATTTTTCCTCTTCATCCTCATTTTTCTTATTCTTTCTAGATCTAGCCACTTTTAATCTCTTCTTTAAACTTCTTGACAGTGTGGCTAGTCTTCATATCATCGCATTGAAGTTGAGCTTTTCTTTGAAATTGTGTCTTTGCTCATTTTCTTCAAGGAGGAAGTGTCTTCTTCATATGATTGGAAAAGGTGGATGATCTTATCTTCAAATATCCATTCCTCTTCTCTTTGCATTTGTTTCCTACATAAGAACACACTTTTGGTACACATTTGCTTGGGTCCCAGAGGGTTAAAGATGCAGCTTTTTACAACCCATAAGGTTAGTACACCTCTATTAATAATATCTATATATGATGAACAATTTTAACATGATGATCAAGGATGATACAATAGAAGCACATCATGTTAAGCATAGAGAAATGAAGATCAAGTATCAAGAGAAATAAAAATGTGCATTCTTGTGTTTGTGTCTGTGCTCTAGGAATTTAGATCATGAGATCAAGTTGAGCACAAAACACATTATCAAGAATATAGAGCAAATGCACATATCAAAAGAAGAGTTTAAG